>CAHIKZ030000458.1:1260000-1300000 GCA_903632075.3 Acanthosepion pharaonis
CTTTTTGTATTAATCAGTCATTCATTTTCTTTCTTTCTTTCTTTCTTTCTTTCTTTGTATTTATCCCTTTTCCTTTCTTTTCATTTATCATTCTTTCTATGTATTTATCCTTTTTTATTTATCATTCTTTCTTTCACTCATTCATTCTTTCTTTGTATTTATCATTCATTCATTCATTCTTTCTTTCTTTCTTTCTTTCTTTTTACCCATTTTCTTTCTTTTTTATTTATCATTCTCTCTTTCTCTCTTTGCATTTATGACTCTTTCTTTCTTCCTTTCTTTATTCGTATTTATCGTTTTTTATTTTATTATTTATTTTTCTCTTTCTTTCTTTGCATTCATCATTCTTTCCTTCTTTTTCTTTCTTTTATGTATCCTTTTTGGCATCCTTTTATTATATTTATCATATATTCTTTCTGTCTTTTCATCATTCTTCCTATCTATCTAACTATCTATCTATCTATCTATCTATCTATCTATCTATCTATCTATCTATCTATCCCTGTCTGTGTTCATTATCTATCTATCTATCTATCTATCTATCTATCTATCTATCTATCTGGCAAGTTAGCTAGCTATTCTTTCTTATCAAGAAAATAACTAGAACAGATTTTAGAAAGCAATTGGTATTTTAAACATGACGTATGTGGGTTCATATCCCACGCGCTCAAGACGACAGAACTTCTTTCAATATTCATTTGTCTCTCTCTTAATCCATTCTAAAGGTTTAATTCCGACCATTTATTTATCCGAGCTTTATTTGAATAGAAACTTTACCGTCAGATTTACAATTATGTTTTCGTTTCTATCAATGTAGAACATAAATTCCTGTAATCTGATCCTCTGTTAGGACCAGGTTTTGGTATAATGATTCATTCAATTCTTCTATTTGGTTTCTCGTCATCAAACAATTCTCCAGTTACACTCCTATAGTCCGATCTTCTTTTAACCTTACCCCCTTTTGATTAAATCGTGTTTTCCACATTTGTCTCTTTGTATTTTTGTCAATCACAAATGCTTACAAGATTTGGTAGGTGTATAATAAGTGAGTCAGAAAAGATCTATTTAGTTGCTATATTTTAATCTAAACTCATGAATCCAGTGCCTAATGATTTGCGTTAACACATTAATCCGACATGGGTCTCGAAGCATGGGAGTTGGAATATATAATCAAGTATTTCACTGACGCTTCATTTACAGACAGCCAGACGCTTACCGCAGGGCACAATTAAGAGGAGACATATGGAAGAGAATCAATACAAAGCTTTTACTTTTTCGATATTTGGAAAACTTTCTTGTCTGTAGGGAAACAGACATTGCTGGTCATATGTCTAGGGCGATGGTAGACCATTGAGCATGCCGAAGATCAAAATTAGAGCTGGGGACAGACATTTTTTTTTAAGCGGGAAGCCACTAGGACGCAAGGGGTTACAGAAAATTTGGAGCAAGATCAGATAGGAGTGATAGAAGAAAGGATGAGGAGAAGGGTAGTGGATAGATCAAGACAACTGGAGATATCGATTGACATTACACTTGAATAGCTGGAGATTATAGGGAAGTTCCACAGGCGAGAGGTGCGAGATATGAAGCTATTGGAGTAGAAGAGACCGCTACATTTAGGAGTTTCGACAGTGAAGGGGTGAGAGCGGGATGCCAGCCTCGTAGGGTGCTTGAATTCATGAAGTCTGGGAACCAGCGAATGCAGCTCCTCCGAGCAATTGCCATGATAGTATTTGTAAAACAGACAGAGAGAGGCGACGGCGAGTCTCTGAGAAAGTGACTGTAGACGAGATGCCAGAACAGGGCCAATTATATTGCATATCCACCTCTGGAGCCTATCAAGAACCCAGAGGCAAGCAGAAGGGGCTCCAGACCATATATGGCAGCAATACTCCATGCAAGGGCGAATTGTTGATTTGTAGATCTGGAGGATCGATTCCGGGGAGAAAAATTTCCTGGCGCGGCACAGGGAGCCAACTTTCCTTGCGGTGGACGAAGCAATTGACTCAATGTATTTGTTCCATCTCAGGTCAGCCGTCAACGTGAGACCGAGCAGGCGCAGAGAGGTGCTCTCGAGAAGTTGAGCGTCAGACATTCTAATGGAGGACAGGGAAGGATCTCTGTGGTGATTAATAGAAACGGGAAAAATAAGAGAGTTGAAAGAATCAGCATGCATATCATGTGCCATCCAAATTTTTGGCGAGTTGGAAAAGCGCGTGTAAACCGAAAGGATGAAGTGTTTATGAAAATTTAACTATTTGGATAATGATGGAGCAGTGCTGCTATTTATGAACAGGGGATGCCGAGTCTGCACTTTCCAGTCTCGATAAAAGCATCTCCGCGTCCTTGTGGGTGATGAATTATTTTCCACCCTACCACCCGTTTCCTCACAGACGAAACGGCGCGAGTCTCTTGCTGTTCTATCGCTATTTCCATGGAAAGTGCTCAGACGGACTACAATCCTTAGTTCCACCCACCAGTTCTTACCTTCCGGCTAAGACCCGCCATGCCACGCCCATTGTAGCGAACCACCCTCATTCTCTTCGTAATCCATTGGTGAGATGTAACTTCACACGAACCGCTGCTTTGTGAAACCTACTCCCAAGAGGATGCTTCCTCTATCACTACAATCAATCTATTCAGGTCTAGGGCTAACCGTAATCTTCCTCATCTCTCCATAAAACTTAATCTTTTACCTTCTATTTTGAGTGACTTTTGGGCCTTTTACAGGCTGAAGCTTATTGTAAAAAGGAACCGAATGCAGAATGAAAAATCTATCTATCTATCTATCTATCTATCTTAATCCTCTTTTTTATATCTCTTTCTCTCTCGCTCTCTCTCGCTCTCTCTCTCCCTTTCCCTCCCTCCCTCTCTCTCTGTATATATATATATATATGAAGAAATATACTCTTAAGGTGTACTATATTTATGGGGTAAAGTGCTCAATATCAGAGAAAGACCCTATGTAAATATAAATATAAAAATGAACATTGAAGTCAACACTCATTGGTGACAGGCTGTTTCATGCTGAACACAATCGTCAGCCTGATGATTGCGTCAGCATGAAACCGCCTGTTGTCTGATGTTGACTTCAATCACTTTTTATATATATATATATATATATATATATATATATATATATATATATATATATATATTGTTTGCTTTGTATTATTTTACCGTGTCTTATTTTCTTACTTTATTTTGTTAATTGAGAATTTTGCTGATTGTCTATTGACAATTTTATCAATTATACTTAATCATGCCTGCTATTTCTGTATCTACTAAGAAGAATTATATATTTGTCCCTCACCACTTGATGCTACTCAGAGTTCCATGCATTGAGCCATGAAGAAAAATATTATTAGCCTAATGTATAATGATTTTCTAAGCGTAGCTTAGATTTGGCACAAGGCTGAACGTATGGCGCACCCAGTGAGAATCGAATTCACTATTTAGTCGCAAATGATTTAGCGAGACAAGCTTGCTAAACATTACATCACATTGAAGTGCACTTGGCCGAATATATGTTTGAATAAACTCTTTTTATATCCGGCAAATTTTAAAATTTAAAACTGCTAATTCTGTTTTTATTACAATAATTGAAAACAATAATATTCGATTATATATATATATATATATATATATATATGTGAAGAAATATAGTTTTAAGGTGAGCTATATTTATGCGATAAAGTGCTCAATATCAGAGGTAGAGCCTATGTAAATATAAATATAAAAGTGGACATTGAAGTCAACATTCAGAGGCGATCAAAACGGAATAGTTTCTCAATTTTAGGCATCGGCAGAATGCAACGTACGCGCTAACTAACTCATGAAACTAACGGCAAACATGGACCTTCGTGCCCGAAAAAAAAATGGTATTTCAAAAGGATGGTTTTTCCATTGACACCGCTATTATTTTAACTGCGTCCACTCCCTCGGCAATGGTTATTTACAAGATTATAAAAATTATGTAGCTTTTATAAAGATTTGTTATTTACCATCTTATAAAGAAATGAATGTAAAAGAAAATCTTTCATAATTTAAAATAAAACTTACAAAATTATCGAAATATGTAAACCAAGTACAATGCAAGTTATTTAGTATTTTTCCAATGAAACATGACCCAGTGCACATGTTAGTATTTCGTATGACCATTCCACGAAGTCGTTCCTTGCAGACTGACCACAGATTCTCGATTGGATTTAAATCAAGAGAGTTTCTGGGCCAATCTATAGTACTTTGATTTGCTCACTGGTAAGGCTTGCCAACGTGTTCGTGCGGCGTTACAAATTTTCGTACGTTTCCTTACAGTAACATCCATCACAGAATATGGCCGTAGGACAACGAATCGACAGTCGAGACAATAGTGTCTGGGCGTGATGAAAATCTGATTCAGTCATGGATGACGCAATATTTTTCAAGACCAAATAAATTTCATTATACATCCCACTGGGTCTAAATCTGACCGTATTGTAAAAGAACGGAAACTAAAGCAGTTGTTTCAATTAATTTTCACAAGAGTCTATATTTCTTCCAGCCTTTCTTTAAAATTCTTTCGCTTTCATTTTCCATTCTTAGTTAATTCTATTATTTTCTTAGTCGAAGGAAAATAAAATACAAAATAAAGTTTACTCATTAAATTTAATATCCTGTCAGTTTAATGCATAAACTTCATTTCTGAACCAGGCCCTGTAAAGTTGGATGTGCAGGTGGTGTAATTGATTATTGCTCGGAATTGGTAATCCGAGAGCCGAGTTCCATTTCCCGTTGGGATCTTTTTTTTACCTACGCGCAAACCCCTGTTATTAATTTATAGCATTATCGCCAAAAAAATTCTTACAATCTAAAAATATTTCTTGTTCTTGCAAAGGGTTGGTAAGACGTAAAAAACGAATCGATTAATCCATTTTTGCACATCCTTATAGAATGACATTAATCTAAATTTTGTTGGCCATGTGGCAAGTGACGAATATCTCATCAATCACCAAAGCTTAATATTCATTTAGTATTTATTTATATTTAATTATATTATTTATATTTATTCATATTTATATTCATTTATTTATATTTATATTTATTATTTATACGTATTTATATTTATTTAATTTGTATTTATTTACATTTATTATTTATTCATGTTTATATTTATTTATATTGTATTTATATTCATTTATTATTTATTTATATTTATTTATATTATATTTATTATTTATATTTATTTATATTGTATTTTTATATTTATTTATTTATATTCAATTATTATTAATTTATATTTATTTATTATTTATTCATAATTATTTATATCATTTATATTTATTATTTATATTTCTTTTATATTTATATTTATTTATTTTGTATTTATTTATTTATATTCATTTATTATTTATTTATATTTATTATTTATATTTAGTTATATTGTATTTATTTATATTAATGTATTATTTATTTATATTATTCATATTTATTATTTATATTTATTTATATTTATATTTATTTATTTTGTATTTATTTATATTCATTTATTATTTATTTTTATTTATTTATATTTATTATTTATATTTATTTATGTTTATATTGTATTTATTTATATTCATTTATTATTTATTTATATTTATTCATATTATTTATATTTATTATTTGCATTATTTATAGAATAACATTAATCTAAATTTCGTTGGCCATGTGGCAAGTGAGGAATATTTCATCAATCTTCAAATCTACATTAAAGCCAGTATTTTTTATTGTTAACTTTACTTTTATTTATTTATTATTTACATTATTTACACTCGGACTATTGTCCTCATCTTTGTTGATGTTAGCACAACGTCTCGGCTTCGTTGATTATCAGTTCGTCTTATTTAGTAAAGTTATTGCACTCTCAGTTTCCACAAAGGCTACATTACCTGACCCATGGAATGAACTCACAACTAATATGTCAATAATTTTACGAACCATCGCAGACGATGGCTGTAGGACAACTAATCGACAGTCGAGACAGTAGTGTCTGGTGTGATAAAAATCAAATGCAATCACGGATGACGCAATATTTTTCAAGGTGAAACAAATTTCGTCATACACCCTGAAAATAGATTCATATTACTACACACTGCTGCAAATAACCTAATCCGAGGGAAAAAAATAGAAATTGGATACACCCGGTCACTCTAGTGGGTCTAAAACTGACTGTATGGCGAAAGAAAGGAAACTAAAGTAGTTGTTTCAATTAATAAGGGTGTCGTCATTTGGCGTGTTTTATGGTTTTTTGCTCCTATTTAATATTTTCATAGTAATATTTAATATTTTTTTCTGTCTGAATTTCTGGGATAAAGAGTTATCATTATTTATATTCAGACTAATGTCCCCATGATTCTTCTTATGAACACAACATTTCAGTTATTATGCTCTTCCGGGTGTCTCTCGATCCGGGTACCACGCGGGGCTTAAATCTTTGTCTCGTGAATACTTTTAAAAAAATCTATTTCACCCCAAGCAAGCTAATAAAGCCACCACGACACAAGGAGAAGAGCGAGAAAAGAAGCTGTTAGCATAGAACTTGCGGTTACATCTAGCCAACTCAACTATTAATTGCCGTCCAGAGTAAGACGCTAAACTACATCCGCGTCCTGGGTAAGACGTTAAAATACGTCGGACAGCAAGGCCTCTGATCAGGAGGTTTTGGGGGAGCGTGGAACCACCACTTAATTGCTGTTATTCCCAGGTTCACCCTGATTCGGGGTGGTAGCACCTGTTAGGGTCCCAGCTATGGGCAAATAGCTGACCGTGCAAAATGGGGTCAACACACCATGAAAGTATAAAAACAGAATTTAATACCAGCAATACTTTTTTTAGAAAAACTTTTACCAGCCATGAATTTTTTAAGAAAAAATTATTATCAGCAATACATTTTTGAAAAAAAATATTACCAGCAATACATTTTTGAAAAATAATTACCTGCAATACATTTTTGAAAAAAAAAGATATTACCAGCAATACATTTTTGAAAAAAAAACATTACCAGCAAAAAAAATCTTGCCAGCATTAAATACACCATTAAAGTTGATATGCTGTAAAACAAACTAAACCAAACCAAACCAACTATAAATTAATGAGACCATGCCGTCAGTCTCGTACTGCGCTTAAATTTATAAAGTCTAGGTACGATAGCGAAGATTTCATCCGAATAGTTGCCATGGAAATATTTATAGAAAAGGCAGAGGGAGGCAACTTTACGGCGGTGACGAAGCCAAAATGGCTGATCACTTAACGATTAAATACAGCATAATACTACTTATTTAAATACTACTTATTTAAATACTACTTATTTAAATACAGCATAAACTATATGTACGACTTCATACAAATGTTAAAAATCAGTCACCTAAATAACAGGATATTACTGTCAATAGACATCAACAATTTATTCAGCAAAAGACAAGGCAATGTCCTATTTTTCTATAATGCTCACTCAATGCAAGGCTAAAGAGCCGCTAAAGATAGAGGGTTATTAACTACGGTGTGTATATAAATGTAAGAGTAGGAATATGAACATATGGAGTACAGGTAACGGTTGTCGTTTGACTTGAAGATTGTAGCATTCAATGAAGTATTCATGTAGAAGTCTGTTCCACAAAGCAGCGGTTCTTTTGGGAAAAATGCGAAGTAGAACTTTGGAGAATTAGGGAGATTCGACTCCATAGACAGAGCGTGACGAGTCTTCATTAAAATGGTCTGAACCGGAAAGAACTAAAGAATAGAGTTTGTACGAACAATTCCCCTTCCTCGGTAAGACGATAAACTACATCCGCGTCCTGGGCACGACGATAAACTACATCCGCCTCCTGGGTACGACGATAAACTACATCTGCGTCCTGGGCATGACGATAAACTACATCCGCGTCCTGTGTATGACGATAAACTACATCTGCGTCGTGGGTAAGACGATAAATTACGTCCAACAGCAGGGCCTTTGATCAGGAGGTTTTCAGGACCGTGGAATCACCCCTTAATTACTGGTGTTCCCAGATCCACCCTGATCCGTGGTGGTAGCACCAGCTATGGGCAAATAGTTAACCCCTCCTAAACTTGTGTCAAATAGTGTGAAAGTGTAAAAATAGGTTTTAACACCAGCAAAACATTTTTGTAAAAATTATTACCAGTCACAAATTTTCTAAGAAAAAAAATTATTAGTAGCAATACATTATTACCAGCAATACATTTTTTAGAAAAAATATTACCAGCAATGAATTTCTGAAAAAAATATTACTATCAATAAATATCTTGTTTGCATAATCTTGCGAAGTTTACGTTTGTGGGAAAGAGAATGCAGGGTGAAAAATAAATCATCTCTTGCACTGATTGATTTATTTTTTACGTGTTATCAACCTTTTGCACGATTTTTAAAACCAGAAAATATATTTAGATTTCAACGCTTTTATATGAGCTTATTTAACAGCGTTTCCCCTATTAAGGGGTGTTTGGTTGATTTGAACCTTTTAAAATTCTTTATTCTAGATTCAACATCATCACTTGATACCAGAATCACCAAGTGTTGAAACAAAATGTCTGTTTTTGTAGTGATTTTATAACATATTTATGTTATAATTTTCGAATATAAATATATATATATATATATATATATATATATATATATATATATATATACCATATTTGACGGCATATAAGTTGCACGGGTATATAAGAAGCATACCTATTTCAGCAGGTCAAATCAAGAAAAAATTAGTAAAATTAATAAAATTATTAGTAAATGGTGCAGCATAGGCTATATTTAATTTTATTTATTTTTGGTTAAACAAGCCATGATAAATTTTATTTATTTTTTGGTTAAACAAGCCATGATTACAATTAAAGGAATATATATATATATATATATATATATATATATATATATATATATATTAGCTCCTGAATTTGATATATATATATATATATATATATATATATATTTATATATATATATATTATAAAATATATATTATAAATATATTATATATATATATATATAAATATATATATATATATATATATATATATATATATATATATATATATATATAAATTTGATATATATATATATATATATATATATATATATATATATATATATTATATTAGCTCCTGAATTTGATTTCAGTTGAGCACTCTGGGAGTGAGGTGTGGGTTGGTAAACAGTGACTATTATAGCTAATATAGCGAGACTCTTCGCGTAAGCGAATTGAGTCACTGTCAGTCACTGGGCATGTTTACAAAAATAAATACGCTAAAGTGGTTAGAATACGCTTAGTGGTTAGAAGCTCCGACTGACACCAATTCAGTCGGGTTTCGATCCTAGCTAGAGGCAACCGGATGTCTAGCCGCACTGATGAGCTGTAAACAGCGAAACAGTCTGTCTGTGGATGACATTATATATATATATATATATATATATATATATATATATATTTATTTATATATATACTTACTTGGCTTGAAGATATATATATATCGTATTTGACGGCATATATAGGAGACACGGTGGAGTAATGTATAGCGACTCAGTTTGAGGAATCGGGGAGCTGAGTTCGAATTCAGTCGAATCCATTACATTCACTTAAGTGCTAATACCCTTGGGAAACGTATGAATCCTCTTCTTCTCCCTCCAGCTATGGGTAAATAGCAGGACAGACTGGGTTCTATAATCTTGGATGGCAACTGACCTAGGAGAAGGACAACTCTGAATTCAAAACCTACGGAGGGTCGCCTGGGGACCTTGTGGCACGTAGTGCACCAGATCTCTGTATTCGGCTCTTCAAAAAGTGTGGTTGGTCCTGCACAAAGCCTTTACCACTATAATCAAATCTCATGTGCTGTTGTCGGGCCGGGCTGTCGGTTTCCTAGGAACTGATCTGCTTGACCCTCATACGTCGAATTCGGCGGAAGAGTCGAGTATATATATATATATATATATATATATATATACTAGCAGCATGGCCCGGCGTTGCCCGTGCTTGAATCAAAAATCGTACGACTCATAATGCAATCGCTATCACTTGACTTAAAATATTTTTGCCCTTCCTTGCCTTTAAAGAAGTGCCCTTTTCCATGCTGATGTTGCTACATGCCTTACTTCTTGCCTATCTCACACTGCGAATTTTTTCGAAGCTCTATACTAAACATTAAATCTGTTACGAAAAAAGAACTAAACAAAATGAACACAAAACGATCAGCTTTAAAAAAGGACTCGAAAACTGGAAAAAACGAATGAAAAAAGAATGTTAACAACAAATACTTTTTCACACCCAACCCAGTTATGCGGAATCAGAATCAACGTTGAGTTTAAGCAAGCGAATGAGCCAATTGGAGTAAAGTGCCATGCAGATTTAAATTTTTCCCACTTGTGACGAATGCAGCTATCGAGTTGAGCGATATTGATTATGCACATGACCTAGCTATCACTGCAGACACCATTACGAATGCCGCAGTTCTAAATCACCTAGCAAAGGCTGTTAACAATTTTGGGCTATTTCCATGCCTATAAAACTAAATTCATAGGCATCAACCAGCAAGGCTCAATAGAAACAGTCTCAGGGGAGTCAATAAAATCTATTGAATCTTTTCTGTACCTAGACAGTGGAATAAATGCTCTTGAGAGAGATTCTGAAAATTCACGCCTCCTTGAATAAAATGAATGTCATCTGGAAATCTGATATGTCAGACAACCTTAAACGGAACTTCTTTCGAGCCACTATAGAGTCGGTCTTAATGTATGGTGCCACTGCCTGGACAGTAATTAAAACCCTAGAGTCTAAGTTTGATGGAACCTACACTCGGATGCTATGAGCTATACTTGACATCAATTGGAGACAATATCCAACTAGATCACATCTCTATGGACCCATCCCTGATATTTATGCAGTTTTACGCAAAAGCAGAATGCGTTTTGCAGAGAGGGCACTGATGGCGGGCAAAACATGAACTCACAGGTGGCCTGAAATAAAATGATCTGAAATAAATTGAAGGTAATTTGTTATAGGCTAAGTAGTGTAGGAGAACTGTGGCATTGGTAATGGTGTCTGCAGTTATAACGAGGCCATCTGCATAGTCAATATCTGTGAACATTTTGGTAGGATGTCGACTTGTGAGTCTTGGTGACAAAGTAAAACCTAGATGATGATATTTGCCGCGGGAAGCTCTCGGTACATAGTCAAGGGTGATAACAAAAAGGTGAAAGGCTGTCACCCTGGAGAAAATACTGTCAATTATGTTAGACTCCCTGTCATTGCCTCTAAAACGGAATTCATTAACTTCAACCAGCAAGGTTCAATACAAACTGTCTCAGGTGAATAGATAAAATCTGTCGAATCTTTTACATACCTAGAAAGCGAAATAAATTCTACTGAAAAAGACGTGAAAATTCGCATAGTTAAAGCCTAGAACGCCTTGAATAAAATGGATGTAATCTGAAAATCTGATCTCCCAGACAACCTCAAGCGGAGGTTCTTTCGAGCCACTGTAGAGGCGGTGTTAATGCATAGTACCAAGGTCTAGACATTAACTAAAACCTTAGAGTCTAAGCTTGATGCGACCTACACTCGGATTCTGAGAGCTATACTTTGAATCTCCTTGAGATTCAACTAAATCACAGCTCGATGGACCCATCTGTGATATTTGTACAATCTTACGTGAAACAAGAACTCGGAGGCAAAACAAGAACTCGTGAGTGATCTACTGCTTGTAGAATATTGGTTAGCTTGCCAGTGAGCTGACACACAAGTAGGCAAGTGTAGCCAAAGCTAAACCGACTTGAGTCATTTCATGGAGAAATATATGGGTGAATAAAGACCACTCATGCAAATGTATTGGGCAGGTCCATTCTAGCCAACCTAACTGGCGTATTAGGCACTCTCCTATAAAATGAGGTAAAATCAGCTGACTTGCTTTACAAGGAAACAGAAGAAGGTAGCCATGTTGGCAGGTAAGTCACTTAACTTCTACACTGCTCAGGACACCTGCAAGATGAGTTGGTCGCCCAGCAACTACCTACATTGACCAGCTATGTTATGACACAGAATACCTCCATTGTGACATTCCAACCTTGAAGCAGAACCGTGATGGTTGGCGTGATAGTCTCATAATGGTTGGAGCTAGCTCGACCGAATAATTTAATAAGTAGTGTGCTTAAAGATCTTTATTTTAATATGACTATTGATGCAAGTATAATCTTTCTTTCAGTATGACCCTTATAGAAAGTACAACTTATTTTTCAGTACGACTATTGGAGAAAGTACAACCTTTCGATCAGTGGCTTAGACACCATTACCAATGCCACAGTTCTCCTACATCATCTAGAAAATGCTGCTAATGATATTGGCCTCATGACGATTAATATGCCAATGACTCTAAGACTGAATTCATTAACTTCAACCAGCAAGGCTCAATACAAACTGTCTTAAGTGAATCAATAAAATCTGTCAAATCTTTTACATACCTAGGAAGCAGGATAAATTCGACTAAAAAGGATGTGAAAATTCGCATAGATAAAGTCTGGACCACCTTGAATAAAATGGATGTAATCTGAAAATCTGATCTACCAGACAACCTCAAGCGGAGATTCTTTCGAGCCACTGTAGAGGCGGTGTTAATGTATAGTGCCTCTGCCTGGACAGTAACTAAAACTCTAGAGTCTAAGTTTTATGGAACCTACACTCGGATGCTATGAGCTATACATAACATCTCTTGGAGGCATAATCCAAATAAATCACAGCTTCATGGACATATTTCTGATATTCTACAATCTTACGTGATCTAAATAGGGTAAGTCTCAAATTAATTTTAAAATTAAGCAGAAATAAAAAAAGAAGCAATATTAGATTTAGCACTCCAAAAAATAAAATATGAAGAATTAAAAATGTTCAGATATAAATATAGTTTGAGACGGTGATAAAATTTATGTAAAATTTCTTTACTCGGGAGAATATGGCTCATACAGCTCGACCACGTTGGTAATTATTCTATCACGCAGTCACATGACTAAGTATACGTCACCAGATGTATTAATAGCAAGTCTGATCTGTTCGATAAGCTGAGATGGATCTAAAAAATGACTTACATTCTGTTGTTAGCTGGGGCAAGGAATGGCTTGTTAATTTTAACACTCCAAAAACAAACTGCTCTCGTCTGAGAGTACCCTTTTTGTTTTCCATCAGTATGGTTGATGCTAACCTTCAGGAGAGCGAATCGTTGCGCCTTCTCAACGTTTTCTGCTGACATGAAGTGGAAAGATTATATTGAGTCAATTTCTAGGTCTGCAGTTAGGAAAGTGGGTTCACTGTGCCGTGCTTGACAATTTATCTCGCCAGAATTTATCTTACATATTTATAAGATGATATTCAATTGAAGGACGAGACCAGTTGTGGCAGTGGCATGCAAAGATCTAGTCCTTCTGCTATGTATTTACAGATACTTGATAAAAATACAAAGAAGAATCTGCAGTGTTATTGGTACTGACATGGCACCTCGGCTTCAGTCACTTACCCCATTTACTGCGCCTTTTCTGGTAATTGTTCTGATGCACTCTCCTTGTGCCGTACCTAAATTTTGTAAATTTAAGCGCAGTATTAGATTGGTGGTAAGCTTTCATCGTTTTACCGTTGAAATGGATAGATGCAACCGTAGGTTCTATGCTAACAGTTTCTTCTCTTGCACTTCTCGCCTGTGGAACTTTCATCTTGCTTCATACTTTCCAGCCAAATTTGATTTTCAAAAATTTAAATTTAATGTTAATCGTTATCTTTTGCCTTTTTAATTCCTGTTCTTTTATTGTTTTCTTTTTCATATTCTCTCAAACTCAGTAACTCCTTGCATCTTATTGGCTTTATTGCCTTTCTTGAGGTAAAATGATTAAAAAGAGATGTGCGATTTTCATTCAGGTCCCCATTCCTTCCATTTTTCGGGTAGTCAGGTTAGACGATTTGCCACCTTGTTCCAATTTACACCATTTGGAATGAAAGAACCTTCTCTATTCAAAATTCCTTTCTCTCCCTTTATTCTTTGATTGATTAAGGCGAGGTTTAGCTTATCCATACGATCTTCGGGGTAATTTTTTTTAATATTTGTATTCCGGTAAAAACAATGGCGGCTCTTATAGAACATCCACTTGGAAACGTATTCATTGACAACGGCTTGCGAGATTTGCGTTCAAACAGATGCAGATTTTCCTTTTTATTTAAAAATTGGCTTTTCTTGGCCAGAATCAGGTGCACAGAAAATGATTCCACTTCCTTCTGTCGTGCAGAATTTATAGACAACGATATTTTCTCCAACAAGTAATGCAATAAGATAAAGGGAGATAACTGCAACCGGGCACGTTTATTTATTTGGCATAACATCCGTGCGGAAACAAAACAATCCATGAGTAAGGACGTTGTTCATATTGATTATTCGGCATTTAAAGCAGTTTGGACTCATTCAGCAACAGTAAGGCAAGAATGGTATTAGGAGCCGATTTCTCCAAAGAAATTATATTCACAGAATTTCGTTTTGAAATGGTAAAATCAGACGCTCAGATATATTATCTGAACTTGTCCGAACATCACTTTCCAAATAAACACGTATTATCTGCTCCTCAACATTTAATTTTTCTGAAAAGTCATCCTGAAAATAGATAAATTTTATGTTTAAAAAAAAATCTAAAGTTATAGAGTGGTACCCATTTATCTGCGGGCTTGTTTAGTTATACGCGGCCAGCTAAAGAAATAATTACAATAGAATCCCTGACAACCGGACTAAGAAGACCTCCGGATAAGAAGAATTGGTTACAAAGTCCGGATATGAGGTGTTATATTTAGATTAAAATAAAAGAACTGAAATCAGGTTTAACATTTATTTTCAATGTTTTATAGTAAACAAAATAAGTTAATGGTGAATGAAATATAACAGAATTGATTTGAAGGAAAAAAGAAATAAATTATGTAATGTTAATGAAAATTTATTAAATCAAGTATGCCACGTATGCAAAACAAATAATGTAACGAGGATTTTTTTAATCGCTGTTGCATGATGATTCTTTCTTTTTTAATGTCATTCTCAACTTTTTCTGCATTTCGTTTTACTTTTGTTCTTGAAATTTCTTTTTTAAACGAAAGACACATTTTAACTCTGCCTGCGTTATTGCAATCGTCATAGCTGAATGCTGGCTTTCTTTCCATAAAACTGACAACCTTTTCAATAGCTTTTTTCAATTTCAATCCAGGTTTCATCACAATCATGCACTTCGTCGCCATCTTGTTGCAAATGTGTCTTCTTGTCATCCATTCCTCTAATTCCCATCATCTTTTGCACCAATATAAGACATTAGGGTGAAATAAGCATAAGCGATTATCCAAAGTAAATTTCCTTAAAAACAGAAATTTCAAATCAGTTACATATCACCCAAAATAGTTCAAATAGACACATCAAAATCATGTCCGGATATGCGGGATACCGGTTATGAGGCACTCCGGATATGGGGGATTCCGGATTCTACTGTATTAAATTCTTCTTCTTCTTTTGTGTCGTGTCCCTTCGGGACGTGAGCGCACATAGCATTCCTAATCTCGTGTTTCTTCCAGCTCTTAGTAAAAATTGTCTTTTTGTTATCTCTCCTAATCCCCGTGCTGGCAAGTTCGTTAGGCAAGTTATGCACTATTTCCTCTGCCCATCTTGCCTTCAATATATCCTCTGTGTGTCACATTTTCCAAGCCTTCTTTCCTCAGTAATTGCCCGAGACTGTCTCTTTCTGATGTCGGGTATGTTTACCTTTCGTTTCTATTTCCTCTAAAACTTCATCGTTGTTTCACATGTTCAGTCCACAGTATTCTCAGCATCCTTCTGTAGAACCACATTTCCGTTGTTTGACGTTTCTTCGCCATCTATAATAAGATGCTCCGGCAATCACTACCATATAGGAGGGTCGATATTACATAACAGTTTAGTACTTTTTTCACCGTTTTTCCTGTTTTTTAATATTTTGCTTAGGTTTTGGGAGGCATCTTAATTTCACACTCCCTATTATACCCAATCTTTACCCTCACTTTCACTCTCTTTAACTTCTAGCGTACTAGTGGATTTCCCGCCTTACTTGGGGTGAAATGATAAAAAAATGTTACCAACATAATAGCATAAATGTATACATAGGGAAAACTGTGGTAAAGGTGGAAACACTTCAGTGTGAAGCTTTTCTTGATAAGAAACGGAAGTAATGCTAAAAATTGAAATGTCTTTGCTCAAATGTGATGTTGAATTGCATTTGTGCTTACATATAATCATTTATGTGTGTGGAATGGTTTTGGAATATATATATATATATATATATATATATATATATATATATATATATATATATATATTTATTTAAAATATTTATATTTAGGCTCTACTTTTGTATCAAGCACTGTTTTTAAAAAAAATAATAACAAAAATACTAAAGAACTTCGGATTATTTACCTAACGAGTTCTTTCCTATTTTCTACACACACACACACACACACACACACACATACATATATATATATATATATATATATATATATATATATATATATATGTATGTATTTAACACCTCGTCAATATCTTTAGAAAGTAATTTAAATTATATGAAAGTATGCGTTAATTGTTGCTGGGTTAGTTTATAAACTACTAAAAAAAGTTGATGTAAATTGAAGTTATAGGTGAGATTTAGTGTTTATTAAAATTTAGGTTATTGATATATTGTGGCATTTTGGTAAAGATTGCCAATCGTAAAACTTTATAAAAATTAATTTTTTTTTTCATTTTAAAATTGTATTAAAAAGAACTATTAGTACAATTCGCTTTAATCTGGTTTTTGTCATGCCATTTTTTTTGTCAGTTATGCCAATAAAGATTAAGGAAACACAATGGTTTTGTTATTTACTCGTGAGATCAATATGGTTTTTCTTCAATTCTCTAAGTGGATCCGAGAACTGGTTGGTGGTTTGAAAGAGGTGCGAGAAATGGGTAGTTGTTTGAAAGGTGTGAGTACAAGAGAAAAGCTTAATAATTTCTTTAACGATATTATCCCTGTCTTTTACTGAAATTCGATCGCGTTTTTTTCAATTGGGACACTAACATTCTAAGCATTGTGTCACGCGCCAGAGTAGCGTATATGGCTAATGGTTAATTACTATTCTATTAATCTTCTTTTTGTATTTTGTATTGTTTCGTGTTTTTGCGTTAATGATAGTAAGAAGGTAATTTGTTTTGTTCGAAGAGTAAAGTTTGATTAGTGCTTGACCCGTTCATCGTCTTCTTTTGTCCGCAGCAGATGGATTTTACAGGTCAGCTACTGTCCGTTTTTGAAGGGTTCTTGTGATGGTGGACAGACGGCAGTTCGTTAGGGGAAGAGGGGTGGCTTTTTTTTTCCCACTTTGCCAAGCGCGCTGTTTTTCTCCCGCTTAAAATTTGACGGCAGCGAGCTCACTGGTTCGCACCACGTGACGCAGCTGCCTTGCTATCGTCTGGCACTGAGCCACCTTTGAAGGAGGTGCAATGGAAAACACCAGATCGCCATCACAGACAATGTCCTCGATTCTGAACAAAAAAAATAAAATAAAAGCAATGCAAGACAATTATCGCGTTTAAAGTTTTTGGTCAGTGTTCGAGTCGGTCTCTCGATTTCCATTTTTTTTACGAAGAAACATCGAAACACAACGTATATGAAAAAACCAGAAAAGACTAGAAAACATATAAGAACTGAGGTATCGGCGAGTTTAATCCCTACACTTATATCGTATGCTATCAGTACTAGTACAAAGCTTAATTCCATAATACTAGTGTACCAAATGGTAATAGATGAGTCTTACATGTAAAATATAAATATATAAATATATATATATATATATATATATATATATTTATATATGTATAATGGACTCTCTCCCGTCAGTTTCGATGTATGAAGATCTTAGAACTTAGCCAATTGATTTAGTTATGAAATTTTGTGCGATAATCTTAAGTGGTACTTAAGACCCGCTAGTGATTTACAAAGGAGGCCGCATATAGAGCAAGAGTGAGGATCGTGGGATGAGATCATTGTTAGATTGGCTGGCCTTTTAGATCTTGCCCTCGCTTCTTGAAGACGATTTAGACAAAAGATTGAAAACTGCTGATTCCACTAAAACCTATATATATATATATATATATATATATATATATATATATATATATATATATATATAGTACAGGTAACGAATTCGTTGGTATATAATCTAAGTGGATCCAAGTAATATAAAATATTAAAACTGATCCACAAAAGAAACTCAATGTATTTATTATAACAGAGCATATAAATAGATTTAAAAAAAATAAATAAAAAAAATTTAATCATATGGCATCAAAATTTCTAATTGCGACACGAATTCAGTTTTTACATCGAGGTTGAATAAGACTGACGTAGTTGCTGTCGTCGGTTGAAATAGATCTATCCCCCTCATATGAGGTACTTTTGGATTTTGTTGTGTAATTCTCTCTCTCTCTCTCTCTCTCTCTCTCTATATATATATATATATATATATATATATATGCTTTTAGTAAATTTCTGATGCTCCCTAAAGACCGGACGGATAGGTCCGCCTACGAATCACTGAGTCGGAATGCTGGATGCAAATTGACAAACTTATACCTAAACATATATATATATATATATATATATATATATATATATATATATATATATATGTGTGTGTGTGTGTGTGTGTGTGTGTAAAAAAAATATCATTTTAAGGTGTGCTATATTTATGGGATAAAGTGCTCAATATCAGAGATAGAGCCTATGTAAATATAAATATAAAGTGAACATTGAAGTCAACACTCAGAGGCGACAGGCTGTTTCATGTTTGATCCAATTTTGAGTGATGACTTCAATGTTCCTTATATATATATATATATATATATATATATATATATATATATACTAGATTAAATAGTGTTCAGTGTGAAATTCCACGAAGATTAGCCGAATCGACAAATACCTGAAGAAGGTCGGAGAGCGCAGCGGTTGAAATTTTCTAATAATAACAACTAAGATGGGGACAATAATCTGAATGTAAATCATTTTTAAATAAATGTATGAACAACACGTAAGGCTGGGTCGCTCATCGTGAAATATAAGGTTTCATTCGATGTTCCCCGAGTTCTGCACAATTGTGTCCTTGTGCCTGACTAAGATTGAATGCCTCGCCCTAGAGCATTATTTAGCAAATATATCTCAAAGACCTTTATCTCTGTTATGGATTCTTTTTTCTTCGACTGGTAGTCAGGCTACTCGCATTTGAAATATTGGTGCTACACTGTCTTCCTTCATTTGGTATTGAGATGTATAAAGCTATAGTGAGTAAATCTCATTCCGAATTTAAGGTTCAAAGGTCAAAACTTTAAAAATTTTTTTATTAACACTGATGTCGTTATTTAAACATCCAGAATCTGAATCCATCATTAAAATTCAGAATGTTGAATTGATAAATTCTAAACACTCCAGGTACCTCAGGGTATGGATCAATTATACAAAATTTTGTACAGGATCTAAGGAAATAGAATACAGGGTTGGTGACGCTACAAGAATTCCTGTCCAATATCGTAAGATGTTATAAAACCAAAATATTAACGTTAGAATCTCGAATCATGTTCTTAAGAAGTTTCACCAAATGTAGACTCTCATTTGGATGGCATGCTTTGCGCCCCACCCTGGATTAAAAAAAAAATGTCTAAAATACCAGCTATAAAACCAAATTCTTGTATCAATGCTTAAAATGGCTCTCTCGTACCATTGTTCGTGTTTATAATCGTTACTGAATACGAATCTATGTAATTCTTCGGAAGATGACCAAACCATTTCTGTGTTTGAGTTGTAGAGTGATTGGCCATCGTTAAGTGTAAAGAATAGAAATGCCCAACAAACGTAATCGACAAAGTTTCCATTAAACAATAACAAAAGGAAGTAAAAGAACAAAGCAAAATAATACTAAGCAAACAATATACAGGCTGCGATGGGTAAATTGTCGACATTTTATATTTTTAATTTCGCGCATGCGTGTTGGTTGTTTTTGATTTTGTCGACTGCACATTATAGTAGGGTCAGTTGGGCACCGTTTGTGAGAAAAAGAGCACCATGACGCTATTCACTTCGCCTGGAAACGGCCTGCTGTGCTGCTTGGAATTCGAACCGGAAGCTCCAATACGAACATTTCAGAGTGTTTGGGTGTCAATCTGAGCACAGTGCAGACGATTCGGAAAGAGTTGGATGATACATCCAGTCAAAAGTATGGTGTTTAGAGTGATCACTAGTGATGGCAAAGTTATGCCTCCATTCATCTTCCTACAGGGCCTCCGACTTAACACAGATGCCTACATCAAGCACCTTGAGGAGGTAGTGCTGCCCTGGGTCAAGAGGCTGGCTGTTGGAAGACCCTGTGTCTGGCAACAGTACTTTGCACCATGCCAGACAAGCAGTAGAACCTAGTCATGGCTGTCAGAGAATTTCTGTGACCAGACCCACCTCTAACATCTGGCCACCTAACTCCCGAGATTGCAACCTCCTTGATTATCATGGGTGGGACACAGTTGAGCGAGAGATCAACCAAACTCCTTATAAGATGAACAGAAGGCAAGGAATATGGCAGTATTCACCAACTTAAATAAAGAGATCGTCCAGAAGAGTTGCAGGAGATTCCGAAGTTGTCTGGAGGCCGTGGTTGAAGCCAATGTCAATTTTATTGAATAAATTTACTCTTTAGTTTTTCAAGATATTTTTGTATAATTTTGATATATATCTGTTAAAATGAGATGTCAGTGTTATTTTCATTTTTGCATTATTTAGACAATGTATACCGCGGATCTTCTATATGCAAGACAAAACTAGGCAAAGCAACAGTAATAAGGCAAAAAGATCCCAAAGAATGGTGTTAACATGTGAAAAGGATACAGTCATATGCTTATATCTAGACAAGAAAGCACCAAAATATGGCGGATGAGACCGAGAAGTTGTTTATCTTATTGGCTAGGAAGAAATCCCAGCATGCATCTATATAATTTGTCTATACTTTGTTGCAGTTTTTTGTATATATTATGTACTAGTGAGCCAGTCTAAATGACTTGACTCACTTTATAGACCACCAATAGAAGGTTAACCAATCAGAAGACGTAGAATATTCAATCCGTCGTGTATAAAGGCGGCCATTTTGTTTACTCTACCCGAATGTCCAGTCTAGCTTGTCAGGCGAAGAGGAACAGAAGGACGAACTACGCTCTGCTACTTTTACCAAAATATCCACTGCTAACCTGAACAACGCTTCCCTACTGTCTTCGAAATATTCACTGCTAACCTCTGGATTCTATACTCAAAGACGACCGTCATCATGAATAACATACTTTTGGGGAAGGAAATGTCTTTACATTCATTACCCCTCAGACTGGAACTATCACGAGTCAATGTTCTTGGTTTTCTTAAAATAAATGATCTTTTTTAATGAAATTTATTTAAACAATACATTATTATTATACCTTTTCAAAACCTCCTTCAAGATGGGTTCCTAGGATATTTAGCGTAATGGTGTCACATAGCTTTTGCTACGGTTTTGAATTCTGAATTGTCTTTCTCCATTAAGCATTGCTGTACGAAAGCTAGATAGTAGTTATTAATAAGAACAGTTGAAATGAATGCATGATTTCACAAATCTAGTATCACTCCGGCATATGAACTTTTCAGCCCACCCTTGTAAGTCACGAGAAAGAAATTTTATGATAAAAACCGTCGAGATTCAAGTCCACCTTAAACAAAAGCGTCTTGGGTAAGACGATAAACTACATCCGCGTGCTGGGTAAGCTGATGAACTACATTCCCATCCTGGGTAGGACATTAAACTACATCCGTGCCCTGGGCAAGACGATAAACTATATCCGTGTCCTAGATAAGATGTTAAACTACATCCCTTTCCTGGGTAAGACGATAAACTACATCCCCGTCCTCGGTAAGAAGATAAACTACACACGAGTCCAAAATAAGACGTTAAACTACATCCGCGTCCTAGATAAGACGTTAAACTACATCCGCGCCCTGGGTAAGACGTTAAACTACATCCACCCCTTGGGTAAAACGATAAACTACATCCACCCCTTGGGTAAAACGATAAACTACATCCACGCCCTGGGTAAGACGATAAACTACATCCCCGTCCTGGGTAAGCAGATAAACTACACCCGCGCCCTGAGTATGACGTTAAAATACATCCATGTCATGGGTAAGACGATAAACTACATCCGTACCCTGGGTACGACCATAAACCACATCTGCGTCCTGGGTAAGACAATAAATTACATCCGCGCCCTGGGCAAGAAGATAAACCACATCCGCATCCTGGGCAAGATGATAAACTGCATCCGCTACCTAGGTAAGTCGTTATTTACATTCGCGTCATGGGTAAGATGATAAACTACATCCGCGTCCTGGGCAAGACGTTAAACTATATCCACGTCCTTGATAAGACGTTAAACTACACCCGCGTCCAGATAAGACGATAAACTACATCAGCGTCCTGGGTAAGACGTTAAACTACACCTGCGTCCTGGGCAAGACGATAAAGCACATCTAAGACTTAGATAAGACGTTAAACTACACCCGTGTCCTGGGTAAGACGATAAACTACATCCGCTACCTAGATAAGACGTTATCTACATTCGCGTCCTGGATAAGAAGATAAATTACATCCGCGTCCGGGTAAGATGATAAACTACATCCGCTTCCTTGATAAAATGTTAAACTACATCCGCGTCCTGGGTACGACGATAAACTATATCCGCATCCTGGGTACGACGATAAACTATATACGCCTCCTGGGTACGACGATAAACTATATCCGCGTCCTGGGTACGATGATAAACTATATCCGCGTCCTAGATAAGACGTTAAATTACATCCGCGTCTTGGGTAAGACGATAAACTACATCCATGTTCTCGGTAAGAAGATAAACTACATGCGTGCCTTGGGTAAGACGATAAACTACACCCGCTTCCTGGATAAAACGTTAAACTACATCCCCGTCCTGGGTAAGAACACAAACTACAACCGCATCCTGGGTATGACGATATACTACATCTGTATCCTAGATAAGGCAATAAACTACATCCGAGTCCTAGATAAGACGTTAAACTACATCCGCGTCCTGGGTAAGACGACAGACTACATCCGACAGCAAGGCATTTGATCAGGTCTTGTGGAGCGTGGAACCATCTCTTATTGCTGGTGTTCCATAGTTCACCTGTTAATGTCCCTACTATGGGCAATTATTTAATCTTCGCCAAAAGGGTTCAAACTCTATGGAAGTATAAAAATTGGTTTTAATACCAGCAATACTTGTTTGGAAAAATTATTAACAGCAGTACATTTTTGAAAGAGAACAATATTACCAGTTATAGATTTTGAGGAAAAATATTACCAGCAGAAAAAATATTATCAGCAATATATTTTTGAAGGAAACATTTTTTGTAAATAATTATTACCAGCAATAAAAATCTTGTCGGCATTAAATAACCCATTGAGGTTGATATGCCGTAAAACTCAACTTAAACAAAAGTCTTGGTAAGAAGCTCCCGCCAATATTGGAAACAGTGGTAAATGTGTTATACTAGAAACACATCTATTCTATTGTTAATAGACTCTCCCATTTATAATAACTAGTAGTAGTAGCAGTCGCCTGGGAGCTCATTGAGTTGATCTGATTTCAGTCTGAAGTCGGAACTCTCTGCCTTCGGGCGGGGAGGAACCCGGACGAGGCTACGCCGAAGGGCGGATTCTCTTTCGGGGCGGTAAACCGACCCTGAGCCCGTTTATACGGGTTCAAAGGGCATGTTTTTGGCCGAGCCCACGAGCTCGGAGATCCCACGTTAAACTGGCCTTGTGCCACATGATGCCCTCGTGGGGGGGGTGACTAAATACCGCTCAGTGAGTTGGTGAGCCAGTCGATGTCGGACATTAAAGTATCAACCACCACAACTAGATTGCTGCGTCATTAACTATTATTTCAAGTTCCTAACGTTTTGTACGTCGGACCTAATTTAGGACCGACTTAGTGAAATACAACTCTCCACTGTGAAAACTACTCTACAACAAAATGGGAACTTGAGAAATGTATTTTCCTGAAAAATTGTTTGAAGAAAAACTTATGACTTGCAATCAAAAGTAACAGCATCTGTTTAGTCAATAAATGTCAACAGTTTATTGTATAGAAACTTCTAATTTCATCCTTCCCTTCACCAAATAAACCGCGTTCGTAAATGTTACCTACAAGTAGACAGAAATTAACAAAAACATAAAGAAACACTTTTTTTCTTTTTCTTTGTTGAATAAATCGGAATTAAAAGTTGATCGTGTTTGGATCCTGTGTGGAAAAAATATTTGAAGGACGTGGAGTCAATAAACCAGATTTGTTGGGACCAAATACATGTTTGTATTGCTTGCGAAATAATCAAATTTAGGGGACAAAATCTTAAAAGAATTGTGTTTATGTAAAAAAAAAAAGGAAACTTGTTCTTTTCCTGGAGTATATCCGAAAATATATTCAGCTCAAAAGAACACAAATGAACGATTTCATATAGTATTTTCGCATATCTGAACCCATCATTGCAACTGCCTACCAATGTAAGACTTCATGTCGCTGACAATCTAATACTTTTTCTTTCTTTCTTTCTTTCTTTCTTTCTTTCTTTTGTATTTTTATTCTCGCCCCTCTTTTGACCTTCTTTCTTTCTTTCTTTCTTTCTTTCTTTCTTTCTTTCTTAGCCTTGGCGTTGGCTAAGGGTTAAAGAGGATCTTGTGGTTGATTTCTACTTTGTACTTATTTCGATATGAAATATACAAAATTCGACATTAATTAACTCAAGTTTTCACATGTCGTTAAATCAACCAAACATCTATCTATCTATCTATCTATCTATCTATCTATCTATCTATCTATCCGTACATATTTCAAAGCATTTCCGAATGTTGTACCACACTTGAAAAAGAAATCAAAGCTTTTGGGGCATAGGTTACGGGCAATTAATTCATCGACCTGTACATTAATTCATCTGATGTGGACAACAAGTAAATGTTCTCTCCAGAACCGTAATCTAAAATGTTTATAAAGTTTTTATACTAAAGACAAATAACCTTTTTTGTCACTTGCGTTTATCCTATCATAGCTGATTATTGGAGTAACAGCATTTTGCTATTACTGCCTGGGTAGATAGTAGCGTGTAATTCATGCAACTACTCATTTACACATCGATTCTGCTGATGAGAAGACATTTTCCAAGATGATCGACGATAGCGTGTAGTTGTGTAGTTAATTCACTTCTTAAAAATTCCGCTACAATTCCAAAACCTTTTCGCAGTATCGATTTCCATAGCGATAACCGGTACGCCATTGCTAAAGACGCTAGATTCATTGATGAAGTTGCTAGGAAAATGGTCTGCTCATTTTCTTCTTCAAGGAAGAATCAGGCTCTTCCTGCCATTCTTTGTCTTTACAAGAGTTAGATTAGACCAAAAATGGAATATTTTGGCTATATCTGAACTGGCACTTTCCAAAGTTGCCTCACGCTGAGGTCGTCTCCTTAGGACCGAAATCACCTTCCTGGCATATCGACCATGCTGAGGATTCGAACTCGGGTCCCATGCTTAGAAAGCGAGCGTCCTAATCACTCGGCCACCTTTGGAAAGTGTCTTGAACATCATACCACGGGTTGTCCCAAGCTTTGCGATTGAAACTGCGTAGACGAAACCCTTGGGAGCCGCCGATAGTTATGCTAGCACTAATCTACAAGTCATCGTGACCGAGAGTTTAAGTGTTCTGGCCTTGTTCAGACTGTTGATCACACTAGATAACGCGCTCTCTCCCAGAAACTGTAATTAAGGTCTGATCAGCATAGTTGCAGTATAAACCACAGGTGCGCTCTGTAGGTGTTGAACAAATACAATTATGCCTGAACAGGCGTCTGCAACGGGGATTAGCTAGCTTCTCTAGTAGACGGGTATCCTCGGATAGAAGTGCCCGCACCGTTTATATCTGAGCCCACTTTCCAGCTTTGGTTGAGATCAAAATCCTTTACGCGGTGTTGTAGGTGCGAGGGAAGACTTATTCTACCCCGTCCTAAGTATGACGATAAACTACGTCCAACAGCAAGGTCTCTGTTCAGGAGGTTTGTGGAGCGTGGAACAATCTCTTAATTGCTGGTGTTCCCAGGTCCACCATGACCCGGGGTGGTAGCACTTGTTAGGGTCCCAGCTATGGGCAAATAGTTAACCCCCAAACTGGGGTGAAAGTGTATAAACATGTTTTAAAACCATAAATATTGTGTAAAAAATTATTACAAGCAATGAATATTTGAAGGAAAAATTATTACCAGCAATCGTTTTAAAGAATATTACTAGCAATACATTTTAAAAAATATTACCAGAAAAAGATTTTTGATGAAAATATATTACCAGAAATAGATTTAAGAAAAAAAAAATATTAACAGCAATACATTTTTGAAGAAAAAATATTATCAGAAATAGATCTTTTGAACGAAAAAATATTACCTGAAATACATTTTTGGAAAAATATTACCAGAAATACTTTTAAAAAAAATATTATCCGCAATAAAAATCTTGTCGGCATGAAGTTACCCATTGAAGTGTTGATATGCCGTAAACCAAACCAAACCAAGCAGTGGCCGTAGATTCTAGTCACTGGATCTGTTGAAGTCAAATACAGAGGTGTAGATTGAGCATCTATGTTGCCAACCTGACAGGGGGCACTGCACAATCCTCCAGCTACATATACGGTGCAACAACTTGCTCATGCCTCTGACAACAGCAAAGCAACCCCCTTTTTCTACCCACCCTCAGCATATCTCTCACATACACAACGTAGCGAACCTGTCGCTAAACTCTCGCAATTTCAAATGTTCAGATGAGCCCTACTGTTCCACGTCATGCCACTTCCACAGAGTTGAATCATCCTCATTTCTCCCATGTTCCAACGTAAATTACACTCAGACATTTTCCCCCAATGTCACTTTGTGGAACAGACTCCCGTGGGGATGATTCCTTGAATCACTTCAGATCAAGCTTCAGTCGTTATCTATCCTACTTATCTTCATAATCATCCCTTATTACTAATTCTTTTTTCATTCATATCACGCAGCTTATTCATTATGACCATTTTAACATTAACCCTCTACCTTGAGTGGCTCTCGGTTCTTGTATTAGATTTTTAGTATAAAATCGCCACTTCAAAGGAAAAGGATCTGAATTCGACGCAAAGAAAAGTTTAGCGAGGAAGATTGTGTTACGCCAATTCGCAATGTGAAGAGAGATTGCGTAGAAAAGGGATCCAAATTCAGTTTACGTAAGCTTTAACACCGGCCTCTGAAAGTTCTCCACTGCCTTAACCACGTATTGAACTCACACTCATTGGGTCCTGTCAGATCTAACCAACGCCTTTATCCACTGTGCCATGTGTCCTTGAGGGAAATGAGCAGGAGATAACTGATAACTGACATCCATAAAACATGGCACGTGGAACTAGAACAGTCTACCCCAGTGAGCGAAATAAAGGGTTCAGTTCGAAATTCCAACCACCTGAAGAAGGCCGGAGCGTACAACGGCCGAAACGTTGTGATAAATATGGTGACAAAGATGAGGACAATAATCCGAATAATGTAAATAATGCTTTTTCAGGACGTTCGAAATTTTGGTTAATAATCTTGTTTTTCTAGCGTCAGTCGGGTGGGGCGAGGGTGTGGGCCAATGATTAGTAGAGGAAATGTTACCACCTTTTTTGCGATGAAAAACACATTGCTTTGGAAATTCCTGCAGAAATCAAATAATTGTCGAATTTTAATGAAACTTTTAGGACTTGTTCCCAAATGAATGAAATTATATTAGAAATATGCCTGTTTTAGAAAATGTTTGTAAAAAATCTTTCTTTTCATTTTTTCATCCCCCACTTATTTAATTTTATGAAATTTCGACAAATTCATTTTTGTACCGATTAATGTTTTATTTTAATTATATGCAGAAGCCCTTGGAGAATTTAAATCATCATTTGTTTTTGGTAAAACAATTCCTCCAGTTACCGAAAATCTGCTCTGAATTGTGAAATAAAAAGTGCAATAAAACTAAGACATTATTTAATTAGAAGAACATTTAATTGGTTTTATGAATAAGATAAATTATCGACACTATTGGCTTAAGAAAAACATTAATTAATTAACAGTTATTTTTATAAAATTTTAATTAGAATAATTTAAAAGTTTTAAATATTTTAAATATATCTATTAATATGCACCGAATCAGTGATATTGTTATTAAGTAAAATCTAAATTTACTAATCATAAATGAAAAGCTTACTCCAATTCATCGACCACCAATATTTTAAAGCAAAAAATATTTGCTCCTTAATTAATCTATCTATCTATCTATCTATCTATCTATCTATCTATCTATCTATCTCAAGATTATCCTATAAATCATTATTCTTCTGTGTTGCATCTCTTCAGGACGTAGATGAACAAGGCTCTTCACAAAATCCTTTTGGTACTTAGCAGTTTTATCCCTTTGCTTAGCTCTCCCTCCTCCGCGTGCTGTCATTTATTCACACACGCTCGCCTGACTCGATCATTTCATCTATCTCTTTTGCCCTCAATATTTCCCGTGAGGGTTAAATTTTCCAAGCCCTTCTCCCTCATTGTGCACCCAAGGAATTTCAGCTGTCTTTCCATGATCCTACGTATAAGTATTCTTTTTTGTTGCCATACGTTCGGAATTCGTTAAGCCTCCTTTATTTGTGGCCAAACTAAACGTAGTTTATAATATACCTATATTGATGGAGAATATGAAAAAGCGCGAGAGAGAGAGAGATAAAGATATATATATATATATATATATATATATATATATATATATATATAGAGAGAGAGAGAGAGAGAGAGAGAGAGAGAACGCATTGATGTTTGCGGTTTCAAATAGATCAAAATTTGTGATAGAATAAGAAGCATATCAGAAACGTTTATAAGTTTAACGTTTCGATTTTATTTTAGCTTTTTTTTTTATTAGAAATTTTTGGAAATCAGTTAAACATTTCCAAAAACGTTAAATTTATAAACGTTTCTTATTTGCTCCTTATACTAGAATTCGCTTTCTTATTTGTTTCTTATTCTATCATTTCAATTCTTTTGAATATTATTCTATCATTACCATTCTTATCTGTCCATTATTCTATCATTCCCATTCTTATTTGCTCCTTATTCACTCATTCTCATAGCCATTTGTTCCTCGTTCTATCATTCCCATTCTTATTTGCTCCTTGTTCTATAATTCCCATTCTTATCTGTCCCTTATTCTATCATTCCTATTCTTATCTTTTCTTTATTATATCATTCCTATACTCATTTGTTTCTTATTCTATCATTACCATTCTTATTATGCTCCTTATTCTCTCATTCTCATACCCATTTGTTCCTTCTTCTGTCACCCCCATTCTTATTTGCTCCTTATTCTATAATTCCAATTCTTATTTGTTCCTTATTCTAACATTCCCTTTCTTATCTGCCCCTTATTATATTATTCCAATTCTTATCTGTTCTTTATTCTAACATTCTCATTCTTATCTCTCACTTATTTTATCATTCCCCGTCTTATCTGTCCCTTATTCTATCATTCCTATTCTTATCTTTCCCTTATTCTATTATTCCCATTCTTATCTGTCCCTTATTCTATAATTCCCATTCTTATTTGCTCCTTATTCTCTTGTTCTCATACCCATTTGTTCCTTCTTCTGTCATTCCCATTCTTATTTGTTCCTTGTTCTATAATTCCCATTCTTATTTGTTCCTTATTCTAACATTCCCATTCTTAACTGTTCCCTTATTCTTACATTCCCATTCTGTCCGAGTTTAAGCTATATTTGATCCTAATTCCTTAAGCCTTATTCAATAATTTGATTATCGTTTGTTTCTGATTTAAAAAAAAATGACAAAATATTTCTGCTGCTTTTTGCTAATCAACCTCCCCGACTGAGCAGCAATCGATTATTGAATATCTCAGTACCTCTGTCATGTATCATCATAATCTACCAACGAGTTCCTCCCACCCACTCACGAAATGTGTTACCATAATAAGTTTCCCCGTCGACAAGTAATTTCACTAAATCTTTTCCTCATGTCATGTCGTAAGTCTCACACTTTCAGACCATTGGCTTTTCTTCGGGCGGACTCTTGCTTCCTCGTGACATAACACCATAAGTATTGATAATTTGCACTATCACTAAATAACGTAAATCTCGCAGTTCCCTGCAGCCACTAATTTTGCAAGTCTCGCCCGTTCACGCCCCCACGACGTGAGTTCTTAGTTTTCTACTCGAAGCTTTATTCAGAGTTTGGCCCACGCTTTCCATTGTGATAAAATTCCGTATTCCGAGCTGATTTTTCACACCGGCACGTAATATTGTAAATCTCGGCCTTTCTCAATTATTCATAACGTAGCAAGTCTCACGATTTCTCGCTGACTTATAAAGTCACAAATCTGAGACGTCTGCCCGCCAATGATTCTTAAGTTTCCTTAAGACACGTAAATTGTGTAAATCTTGCTATTTCGCGTCGCTGCGATCAGTTGTAAATTTCGAATTGTCTTCACACTTTCAAACGTTCGATTCTTGACGTATTTTCTTTCGTCTAACTCTTACATCACTGCATGCATCATGATGAAATAATGGCTAACAAGACAGTCTAGTGAACCACTACACACCAAGATTATTAAATAACTTTTAGTTCTGAATCAAAATCTACTGTGCACCAACAGAACAAAAAAAAAAAAAAATCCGGATTGAATAGGAATCCATCTTTTTCTGAATTATGACAATTCCTATCATTAGGAATTTTTTTCAACTTACGGACAATTTGTGGCCTTGTGCAAGACTAAAATATGGTCAGTAAATAAATAGGATGTCTATAGATTAAACAGTTACGTTTTAAAGGCTTTATCGGCTTGGTTGACAACAAAATAAATAAATAAATAATAGTTATAAATAAGCTAGTTTCGCAGATTATTCCTATTAACCTCGCGCGTCTTACTGGCATTATCGCCTTGCTTGGGGTGAAATGATAAAAAACGAAATAAGCTAGTCACGGACAAGTTTGTATTGATGTGATTATATATATATATATATATATATATATATATATATATATATATATATACCTTATCTTAGGATATTACATCGAAAATCACGTCAAAATCGCTACACGATTGTGAACTCACTCGCCAGTAATTTACAATAGCCTAATGATTCACATCGAAACACGACTGCGATTGCGTAGCGATCTTAACATGTTTTTCGATGTAATATCATAAAATAAAGAATATTACTTTACTTTTTATTGAGTCCTCTTTTAAATTAAATGTTTAAATGTTACGAACGTTTGAATTGGATTCTATTCGTTCTCATCTTACCGGGATATATATATATATATATATATATATATATATATATGCATTGTTGTATTTTAAAATATTCTAGGGGAATATTCAGTGAGAATAATTGTCAATTCAAGCATTGAACAGTGAAACGGCATCCCGATCCACAATTATTTCCACTGAACAGAACGGTTACCTCACACCAAAATAACCATTAGGTTCATGCAATAGCCTAACCACAATGCATCACTGACATATATATATATATATATATATATATATATATATATATATATATATATATAGTAATTCGTCGAGCTTATAATAATCCTCAACAGAATGCAGAAAGCACTAGACGGCTGTTTCGTCCTATCTGGGACTCATCAGCAGTGCGAATCCATTACCGAAAATCGAACCCGGACACAACTAGACCCAGCTGATGCTCTGCGATGGAGCGGCTAATGAGTATCGCTACGGAACTGAGTGAGCATCGGCGCTATATCAATTTTAGTTTGTGTCTTCTTCGTCACTGAAGCCCGTGGTACAGTTGGCCTGGCGTTTGCGTTTGTATCGAAATTATCCGGGTTCGATTCCCGGTAGTGAATGCGCACTGCTGATGAGTCCCAGGTAGGACGAAACGGCCTTCCAGTGCTTTCTGCATTCTGTTGAGGATTATTCCAGGTTCGACGAATTGCTACATGATTAGTCTAAATCCCCAAAATTATATATATATATAGATGCGTATAATTTGGCAACTTGTTTTCGTTAAGACATGTGTCGTTAAATAATTTAGACAAGTTTTGTCTATTTATTTTTAATAGGATCCTCTCGTAATTACGGACAAGTGTCTTAATATCCTTATTAAAGGAAGACAGAAAATTGCCATGTTGATGCATATTCATTTTATTCTGAGTACTTTCGACATTAGCATAATATCGTCATCAAAGTGTTGTCTTTTCTATGAGAAAAATTGCTGTATTCATCATATTTGTAAAACAAAATTGATGCGGACATCTGAAAATTATTTTTTTTTAACGGTTAAAGTGAAAAACACTAATATTATGTACCATACAATTTTAAATTTTATCATGTAGACAAACGTGCGAACGTCAAGTTATGTAATATTTATAAAAACGAAACAATATTTAAAAATATTACTTAAAACCTCGATATTTTAAACTATCTACTGTACACAGTTTAAAACATTTGTGCAGTATTCAAAATTAATTTTATTAAGGGTTGGTTTAAATTTTTTAGTATAGATAGCCTCCAGAATTTTTAGTTTATGTTTTTTGTTGTTATTTTGAATAACAGTAGGAGTGTTTATTCGGAACTTTGCGTGTTGATCGCATCTGGAATTCGAGTAGGTGTCTTTCTAGTTTTTTTAAAAACTTTGAAGATATTCTTCCCATTGTTGAACAAGGTGAGGTTGATAATTGGGGCGAGATGTTTTATATACAAGGCCTATCACAATAAGATGTTTCCGGTAATATGATTTATATAATACTCTAGTGTTTTCGACCAGAATTTTTCTTGTAAATTTTAGGTGGTTAGAGTTTTTTAACGCCTCGACCAGATAAGTGATATGTAATGCGTCTTTTCAGGGATGTGGTAGTATGTCAGATATAGGCAATTGATTTATGTACAGAAACACATTCTTGTACTGGGCAGCTAAACTGATATACTATATTAGTCATCTCTAGTTTAGATTTCATGGAGTTAATTTGATTAGTGACAACAAGGACCAAAGTGTTCCATTTTCTGTTATTACATGTTTACAGGAGGCAGAAATATGGTGTTTAATGATTCTTCGAAGGGCGAATTCGTTTGGCATTTAACTGGTGTTATTTTCAGCATGTCGACTCTAGAGTTTCGTGGGCGGACGCTCCAGCAATCGCCCCGTGCACTCCTCAGGAGATATCAACAATTGACTGTTTATTTTCATGTTTTATATATATATATATATATATATATATATATATATGTGTGTGTGTGTGTGTGTGTGTTTGTGTGTGTGTGAAAAGTGTGTGTATATAAATATAAATAAATATATATATATATGTATAATTATTTATACATTATATGCGCGGTACTTATTAGAAAGCGCTCAATATCAGAGATAGAGCTAACAAACTCACATCTATCCAACCATATATATATATATATATACAAATGAGAGAAAGAACAGATGAAGTAAAATTCAGCTGTTCGTAGGATTTACTTTTAAACAAGTGCTCAATACAAAGTAGAGCAATATATTATTATCATTTTATTATGAGATTGATGTGGACCCAAAGTTGGGACCACAGAAGGAAAACACGGAACACGGATTACAGGCAAGAAAGATATATTAAACAAAAAGGTTACAAAGATAGTGTAAGTGTAAGCGGAGCTTACTATATGCTAGTGTCCAATATTGGTAGTCGTACGCGGCTGATACTACGGCATTAGAATACTCTCTCTCCTCCTCGTCTTCTCTCTTAGAGTGTTATGTCGCATACTTTATATAGTCCTGGAAGAGTCCATGTTGTAGGTATGTTACGGTCTAACAATAGAGATATAACAGACATATGTTGAAATCGCTACATAATAGCTTTCATGTTTCGGCACTAGATACAACGTAGTACCGAAACACGGAAGCTATTGTGTAGAGATTTCAACATGTTTTAGTTATAATGATAATAATAATAATAATAATAATAATAATTAAGGAAAAATTATTACCAGAAATACATTTTTGAACAACAAAATGTAACCAGCAATACATTTTTTTAAGAAAATATATTACCAGCTATAAAAAAAATAAATAAATAAATAAAAAATCTTATCGGCATTAAATAACCCAATGAGAATGATATGCTGTATAAAAAAAAAAAAAAAAAAACAAAAAGAAAATCAAATCTTGTACGGGATGAAGATATTTAAAAAAAATAATTTCTTACAACTGATCGATACACCGACGTGATGCTTCCTTTAATAATAATATTAAAAAAAATATGACGTAAGTTGAAATGAATCTTTTAATAAATAACAGATAATAGAAATATAATTAGACCGACTTAATCCGCCTAATCTCATACCAATACTCGTGTGGGAACATGGAAATAAATATTTTGGCTGGTTATTTCTCAATTCTCTTTATATTAATGTTGCATACCTAAGACAAGTAGATTCACTGGTGGAATTAAAAGTCAGTGAAGGTGTGATAGAAAGGTAGACACTTTTGTTTATCCAATTCATTGACCACTTTTCGCCATTGTCTTCTCGCTATTCATTTTCGGTACAAAAAGCAAAGAGAAAAGTGATTTTTTTTACAGGGAGCATCCGTGGAAAGATGAGGACAAACACTAATCACCATTCGAGGTAGTGAAACCTTTTAGCACAGTCTCAATGTTATCTATCTATCTATCTATCTATCTATCTATCTGTCCCAGTATCTATCTATCTGTCCCAGTCTCGTCATATCTATCTATCTATCTATCTATCTATCTATCTATCTATCTATCTATATATTTCATTATGTTTGATCATATCATATCATGTCATTATCTATCTATCTATCTATCTATCTATCTATCTATCTATCTATCTATCTATCTATCTCATTGTGTTTGATCATATCTATCTATCTATCTATCTATCTATCTATCTATCTATCTATTTCATTATGTTTGATCATATATCATGTCATATCTATCTATCTATCTATCTATCTATCTATCTATCTCATTGTGTTTCATCATATCTATTTCATTGTGTTTCATCATATCATATCATGTCATTATCTATCTATCTATCTATCCTATTGTGTTTCATAATATATCATATCATATCATATCTATCTATCTATCTATCTATCTATCTATCTATCTATCTATCTATCTATCTATCTATCACACTCTGTTCTTATCCATATTTCTATCTATCTATCTATCTATCTATCTATCTATCTATCTATCTATCTATCTATCTATCTATCTATAGTCTCGTCATATATATTATCTATTATCTATCTATCATCTATCTATATATATATTTCATTATGTTTATCTATCATATCATGTATCTATCTATCTATCTATCTATCTATCTATCTATCTATCTATCTATCTATCTCATTGTGTTTGATCATATCTATCTATCTATCTATATATATATTTCATTATGTTTGATCATATATCATGTCATATCTATCTATCTATCTATCTATCTATCTATCTATCTATCTATCTATCTATCTATCACACTCTGTTCTTATCCATATTTGTATCTATCAGTCTGTTCCTATCTATCTATCTATCTATCTATCTATCTATCTATCTATCTATCTATCTAAGGTTGCTTAACTTCTTTTCACATCTCATTTTAGTATCTTCTCACCTAACTATCTCTATTTTTATTGCTCTTCTCATACATCACTCCCCCTCCCACACTAACCCCAACCATCGGCGTTTTCTTTCCAACTCCCAGCACCCCTTTCACCTATCTATCTCTATTGAACCCACTATATCAATTACCCCCCTCCATCTCCACGCCATATCCCCACCCCCCTCCATTTTTTGCACTCTCCCTTTGGTCACGTATCTTGATGGCTGAAACTATTTTTCAGTATGGACTTTATATAAGATGTAAGCAACGTTGCAGAAAATGTCGAGAAGAAGTAGCGTTCTTGAAACCATTCAGTTGTGAAATGGTTGTTGGAATTGTTCGGATAGAAATAGTTCTTACTTGCCATCTCTGCCTCCCCCTGAACAAATGTCCGTTGAAATGAAAATAGAATATGGCTAATAACGGTCTGACCCAGTAACAGACAGGCTCGCCGACACACACACACACACACACACACACACACACACAAAACATGACCATGTGTGTAGATTTGAACGCTGACGCATAGATAAAAGGCTACATAGGAACATATTTAGAAAATAGACCACAAAGGAGAAATGTTAAAACACAAACCCTGACGTATATCTTACACATACGATACGCAAGACGATTGCCGGTAAAGCGTCAATTCTCGAGTATATCTCGCAGACTGTGAGACTCTTCCAGATAGAGTCTTTACGATCTCGCGCTAGAATATATGTAGAGTGATTACATTGTTCGTACTGTTGTCCTCATCTTTGTTGTCATATTCACGACGTTTCGGTCGTTGAACACTCCGGACTTCTTCAGGATCAGTTTATGTTTCTGAGATGTGGTATTGTAACTATTTACACTATTTAAATTGTTCAGACTGTTGTCTTCATCTTTATTGTCATGTTGAAGACGTTTCGGTCGCTGTAAACTGCGGCCTTCTTCAGGATCTGTTTATGTTTCTGAGATGTGGTATTGTAACTATTTACACTATTTATATTGTTCGGACTCTTGTTCTCATCTTTATTGTCATATTCAAGACGTTTCGGTCGTTGTATACTCCGGCCTTCTTCAGGATCTGTCTATGTTTCTGAGATGTGGTATTGTAACTATTTACACTATTTATATTGTTCAGACTCTTGTCCTCATCTTTATTGTCATATTCAAGACGTTTCGGTCGTCGAACACTCCGGCCTTCTTCAGACTCTGTCTATGTTTCTGAGATGTGATATTGTAAATATTTACACTATTTACATTGTTCAGACTGTTGTCTTCATCTTTATTGTCATGTTGAAGACGTTTCGGTCGCTGTACACTTCGGCCTTCTTCAGGATCTGTTTATGTTTCTGAGATGTGGTATTGTAACTATTTACACTATTTATATTGTTCAGACTCTTGTCCTCATCTTTATTGTCATATTCAAGACGTTTCGGTCGTCGAACACTCCGGCCTTCTTCAGACTATTTGCAGTATCTTGTTCAAACTCTTGACCTCACATTTATTGTTATATTCATAATGTTTTGATCATTGTACACTCCGGCGATGGATGTATTATTAAGTGACCTCAACTCAGATGGTTCTATGGGTTTTAATAGCAGAGTAAACTGTACTCTCTAGCTGTGGTTGGTAATAAGTCTAGGAGAAGGGCAACTCTGAATTCTCAATCGATCAGTGTTCTATTTATACAAAGAAAAAGGAAAGAAAATCCATCCGCTTGAGGTAGAATACGCAACTCATAAAAGTGAAGAATTTAAGCCACTACATGTTTTTATGGCCCGATGAGTCTCCGTGGGTGCCCCAACGGGATGGGTAATTTTCTCGATTCACCATCTATAAAATGGTTTCCATCTATAAAATGCTTGCCAACCAAGACTATAGAATCCAGTCTGTTCTATTTAACCCATAGTTGAGGGACAGAAGAGATTGATATATTCATTTCCTAAAGGTATTGGCGCGTAAGTGAATGCAACGAACACGGCTGAAATTCGAATTCAGTTCTGACATTTCTAATTCTAAGCCTCAATCCATTATACCATACGCACCTCAACAAAGAATATACATTAAATCTCTATTGCTGATAGTTTAAGATGGATTGTCGGGCAGCAAATACCAAACTTTTGTTCTGGTCCATTTCCCTGCTTCTGTCTAGCGTATGTTTAAATTTTTGTTTAAACTTCGGGAGGGAGATTATTTTTTACTTAGCAGAGAACCGCCACGCGTTGGGACAATGGGTATGTACTCATGGCGTTTCTCTTTCTATACAGTGAAAATATTTATTAAGGGATTCACAGTTATCTTTGGCGATACGTTGTGGAATCTCCAGCATTATCATGTACAATGGAATTGGTGCATTCAATTGGGATGTCTTTAGCTGGAGTTTCTTTTCAACTGTGAAAGCAAAATACTCTCAATGTGCTTGGTTTCCTTCCGTAGTGAAGGGATAAAAGTGATGGGATAAATTTATGAATATCAAACAGAAGATTTTAGGGGTTCATTTTATTGATGTCACCTTAATTATCAGGTTTACTAAAGTGTATTACTGATAAAGTTTATCAGTTAATTAGAATTTTGGAGATAAATTAGAAAAATTCGGTACATCTATTTTAAAATCTTTGACTCAAAAACACTTTTTCTTATAAAAATACTTTATTTCAAGTGTCTGACATAAATTGCTCAGCCTACCTGAAAATTGATAGGTTTCTACTATTTTTCTTAAGTAAATTTTGCAATTAGCCAAGATTGTAAATTGATCTTTTTTCCAAAAATAAACAATTTCAGTACAGCTAAAACAGTAGCTAACCATGCAAAACTAAGACCATTTTCGGAATCAGCACAAGCAAATTAGTTAAAAAAATGTGTTTTGTTTCTTGCCACCAAAAACTGTGTTGACCAGTGTTATTCTTTACTCAGCGAAGAACTGCCCCGCGTTGTGACAATGGCGTTGCGCTTTTTACACAGTCAGTGAAAAGATTTATTAAGGTGAGGCGAGGCGTTGTGGAATCTATACTCTCCACTGACTTCAAATAACAATAATAAACATTATATTAAAAGCGCGTCACTAAATCAGTGGTTAGTCAAACCACTTGCCAGTTCCTTACTAATTTAGCGTGCGAATTAACACAGTTTCCAGAGTCTATGTTGGTAAATAACCTTTAGAGTGCGTTCTACCCAAATCATTTACAGTTTAACGTGCAGTCTACTTGCACATCAATGTGCAGCCTCCCTCCACTACAAGTCACAACGTAGACTACGGAAACTGCAGTAGACCTGACTCTAAAGTAGTACCATGAGTTCGATCCTGACTCGAAGCCTCATTCAGTTAATTTTAATAAATGATCAAAACGTCGACTCTCTCTGTAGCTGCTCTTAAAAAATCAATTAAAAGTATTAGGTTGGTGCAAAAGTAATGACGTAATAATGACGTTTTTTGACGTATTTTTTAACGTCAAAAAACGACATTATTTAATACTTAACTGGATAATTACTTGGTGCCCTGTTATTCTGGCTTTGTGTTAGATTGGATTATGGTTAGACTCGTAATTACTCCTGTATATTTACTCCTAAGTTTGCGTTCGAAATTCTGAAAAAAAATAAAAAATCTGTGCGTATTATATGCAGGGATTTTTTTTTTCAGAATTAACAGCAGCTAAATTTAACCTAAATTTAATCTTATCGTTTTATCCAGTTCTTATCGACTAAAAATAAGAATTATATTATATTTAAGATTGTTCTTTCGATCCTGAATTATTACTGACATTACGCCTACAAGTTTCAAATAAACAATTGGCCATTCCTCTTTGATTGGATAGACGAAAGAAAATACATGGCAAAATGCTGTTTGGTCTTAGGGAAAGGAAAGAACGGTGATTTTATAAGCATAGATGTGTCACAAAGCCGAACGTATAGGTCAACCAGTGAGGACCGAACACACTATTCAACCGCAATTGATGTAGCAAGTCTAGCTTGCTAACCATTACACTACGTCGGGGTGTCGAAATGCGAGAAAGAAAAGCGATAACGGTCTACTGCATTTAACGTCTGCTTCAGTGAAATGTAAAACCTTGTCAATTTTTAATGTTTTCATTTATACCCTCTTCTTTAAACAATAACCTTATATATTTATGATTGCTATTGTAAAATGTTGTCTACCT
>CAHIKZ030000458.1:1307500-1335000 GCA_903632075.3 Acanthosepion pharaonis
TATATATATGTTCAATTGGTGATTTTTATTTATTAAGCATTTTGTGGGATGGACAATTATGCAGTTACCTCCGATATATATATATATATATATATATATATATATATATATATATAGTAAAATTTCCCAGAATAATTTAATCGGTGAGACAAATTGGTATAAGAAATGGCAATTGGAAAACATTCCAGTTTTTTAACGACGCGTTTCGTCTTCCAACTTTATCACTTTATTTTGCAACTACCATTTATAACAATAAAAACGAAATGTTTTCTTGTCATAGTTACATTCAATCCTAAATTTTGGCTTTAATGTAACTATGACAACAACAAAAATTCACACACACACACACACACACACACACATATATATATATATATATATATGGAGAGAGAGAGAAAGAGAGAGTTCTCCTGTTCAACTTCTTTGCCGCTAGAGAACGTTTACCTTAATAAACGGTAAATATTGGTCTATGTGTTATCGCTTCTATTCTTTAACCAATGAGCGAAGCCTATAAATACAATTGGTTTTGATTTATCCGAAAAGAAATCAAATCTGCCGAGAGGTCGAATTTTGTTGAGTTTAGGGCGAGGATTGAACTTACGACCAAGTCGATAAGAGCAACTGGCTAACCACCGAGGTAAGGCAATTCTGAAGACATAAATGACAATTCAGGCGACAATATCAGTAACATAACTGATGTCGACAGTGTTTAGGGCAGTGGTTGTCTGGGAAAGCATGGCTTAGATGTCGTTTTTGTTCATTGTTTAGATTTTCAAGGCCATTTGTTTTTATGTCTACCGTCGAAGCAAACGTAATTTGTTGAATGTCGGACGCATATTTTGATTGGAGTATATCGATATATATAAAAAAAAAAGAAAGAAGAAATGGCTGTTCATAATGGCGGCAAGGCTCGTCTGACTTGGTCTTAATCGAGTTTATGAATACGCAGTTCTCGCGCGCTCACGCCTAATCTCGTTTTGTGTCGACATATTTGGTTGCATTCAGCGCTATAACTTTTTCTTTATTCATTTTTTTTTTCATTTCAACTTACCGTATTTTGATGCAAAACGCAACCAAATGTTACAGTAAATGATCCGTAAAAATGTTTGTCTTTCTGTCCAAATGTCGTATTAGTAGTTACGCAGGTATTATTATTATTACTAATAGTTCATATCATAATGTTAGATTTATTTTAGTTATTGTAAAATTTATTGTTCGTGTTACTTTTGAGATAAGATTAGCGGCGTAAGAATGGACGGAAAGTTTATTTCAAATACAAATTTGCAAGAAGTATATATATATATATATTGAACGGCACGGTTTATGGTTATACGTGAGGAACTAGTATAATTGGTAATTACTAAGTTTGATTCTTACTGAGCGTCCAAATACTGTGGCGTGGGGTAAAAAATGAAGCTACTCTTAGTAATTTTCAAAATTCTTATAAGCGTATGCCCGTAATTTATCCAGAAACAAGAGTAACTGCCGATTTCACTTATCTATCTACTTGAATACCCACGGACTAGTTTCGTTAATTAAGGAGTTCACGTTGTTAAAACGATAGTAAATTTTAAAAGGTGCGGTTCACAATTGTCTTACGGCCGAATATTTAGCATTTTTTTAATTTACCTAAGGTTGAAAATAGACAGTCTCAGGATTTCGAAAATGTTTTAAGTTTCTATAAACTCCAATTATTCTTTACGTAGCAGTGAACTGCCCCGCGTTGGAACAATGAGTATGTATTCATGGCGTTGTGCTTTCTGTAGAGTCAGTGAAAATATTTATTAAGGCGAGGCGAGGCGTATAAATACATATATATAAATTATATATATATATATATATATATATATATATATATATATATATATATATATATATATATATATATATATATATATATATATATATATATATATATATATATATATATATATATATATATATATATATATATATAAATATTATATATAATATAATATATTATTCACCAATGCCCCAAGGAGATGGGTTATTTCCTCGATTCGCCATCTATAAAATGATTGCCAACCAAGAGTATAGAATCCAGTTTGTTATATTTAACCCATACTTGAGGGGTAGAAGAGATGGATACATTCATTTCTTAAAGGTATTGGTGCGTAAGTGAATGCAACGAACTCGGCTGAAATTCGAACTCGGTTCTGACATTTCTAATTCTGAGCCTCACTCCATTATACCACACGCACCTCCACAAGTAAAACAACAAAAGTAGGTCTGCTTATTGAGAAATACTATTTTTTCGATAACAACCAGACCCTAAGTCTTTACAAATAACACGATTGAATATACCGAGATCAATAAGTATTTTCATCAAATCATTTAATAAATTAACAGCAGAAATAAAACCTTCGTGAACATAAGAACTATGGCAAAACATTTTCTCTTTCTTGATTTTTTGTCATGTTCACTGTTTTTTAAGTCGCTTTTGATACTCCAGCATTATCATGTCCAATGGAATAGGTGCATTCAATTAGGATGTCTTTAATTGGAGTTTCTTTCCAACTGTGAAAAAAAAATGCTCTCAATGTGCTTGGTTTCCTTCCGTAGTGAAGAGATAAAAGTGATAGGATAAATTTATGAATATCAAACAGAAGATTTTAGGGTTTCATTTTATTGATGTCACCTTAATTATCAGGTTTACTAAAGTGTATTACTGATAAAGTTTATCAGTTAATTTGAATTTTGGCGATAAATGGAAAAAATTCGGTACTTCTGTTTTAAAATTTTTGACTCAAAAACACTTTTTCCTTATAAAAATAGTTTATTTCAGGTGACTGATATAAACTGCTCGGCCTACCTGAAAATTGATGGGTTTCTACGACCTTTATTAACTAAATTGATCTTTTTCCCCAAAAAATGAGCAATTTCAGTACAGCAAAAAAAAAAAAAAGTGTTATTCTTTACTTAACGGAGAACTGCCCCGCGTTGTGACAATGGCGTTGCGCTTTCTACACAGTCAGTGAAAATATTTATTGAGGCGAGGCGTTGTGAAATCTATAGTCTCCACTGACTTCAAATAATAATAATAAACATTATTTTAAAAGCGCGTCCCCTAGATCAGTGGTTAGTCAACCCACTTGTCAGAATAATAAGTTCCGTACTAATTTAGAATGCGAACTACCACAGTTTCTACGCTGGGGGAAAATCTTTAGTGTGTGGACAATATCTGCATATGCGTAGATATTTAGTACCCTTTAATAGACTGTATCATCATCGCATTCAGTGAGAAATAAACTCACTATCAAGGCTCTGTGAGATATGTTTTGCGAGCCATAGGTCTAAAGTGGGCGCTTAAATTATATAGATATTCACTATTCTGAATATCTGTTCATATTTCTGAGATGAGATATTGTAAGTATTGACTTTATTTACATTGTTCAAACTCTTGTCCTCAGCTTTATTCTCATATTTATGACGTTTCGACCATTGTACGGCCCGGCCTTCTTCAGGATCTCTATATTTCTGCGATGAGGTATTATAACTAAAGTGGGCGCTTAAATTATACAGATATTCACTATTCTGAATATCTGTTCATATTTCTGAGATGAGATATTGTAAGTATTGACTCTATTTACATTGTTCGGACTCCTGTCCTCATCTTTATTGTCATATTTACGACGTTTCGGCCATTGTACGCTCCGGCTTTCTTCAGTCTCAGGATTTTGGGCATGGTTTAAATTTCTACTAACACTAATTATTTGTCAAGTTATAGTCGTTTGAATTTAATCAGAACTAGCACATGTTTAAATTGTTACGCTATCTTGTGTGGGGCAGTAATTCTTAGTTCTGGAGTCTCTTTCTCTCAGATGCAAATGGTAAAAATAAAAAGGAAAGGCCTAAAGGTGAAGGTATATTCTTGCTCTGTCCTGGACATTTAGTTCTACCTGGGTTATATACGCTTAGAAATTTATATATATATATAGTTATATTTTAAAAAAATATGATTCCTTCGCTACATAAGAGTTCTCATGTTTCAAAAACGAGAGCCAAATCCTTCAATATCATTCTTAAAATTAAATTGAATTAAAGTAACAAGCCTTGTTTCGTCCTCAAGCGAAAATTTAGGAATAACCAATCTTGAAATTTACGCATCTTTATAAGCATGTTCATTCGTTACTATGGAAACGGCTGGGGGTGACCATTTTTGATAAGGGGCCTAAGAGTTAATTTTTATCCACATATCAGTCACCTTCGGGAAGAGGTCAAGCTGGGGTAGGGTGGGGTGTCTATTTCAAAGCAAATGATGGCATTCATGTACGCGCATGGTCTGGTCAGTCACAGAGAAAGATAGATTTTGACACCATGATATGTTGTTAAGTGTTGCAATCGTCAGCAAGCTGGACTTCAAGATCATTAGCAAGGATTTTGATCCATACATGGCGACAGATACGTTCCGTAAAAAGCAACAAAAAAAAATATGAAGTGTGAACAGCACTTTCGTGAAAAAAAAAACTCCAAAAACGGTTTCATCAACTGTGCATCCAATTAAGAGAAAGGTAAAGAAACAAAGAAAGAAAGAAAGAGAAAAGAAGATAGACAGATATGAAGAGTCTGAGACAGACAGATAGATAGATAGATAGAGAGATAGATAGATAGGCAGATATGAAGAGGCTTAGATAGATAGATAGATATGAAGAGGCAGAGACAGATAGATAGATATGAAAAGGCTGAGATAGATAGATAAAAAATACGTCGTGATAGATACATATATAGATAGATAGATATGTACAGACTGTGATAGGTAGATATGAACAGGCTGAGATAGGTATAAAGACGTTGTGATAGATAGATAGATAGATAGATAGATAGATAGATAGATAGATAGATAGATAGATAGATAGATATGAAGAGGTTGTGATAGATAGATAGATATGAAGAGGTTGTGATAGATAGATAGATAGATAGATAGATAGATAGATAGAAAATAAGCAGACAGTGATAGATTGATAGATAGAAAATAAACAGGCAACGATAGATAGATAGATAGATAGATAGATATGAAGAGGTTGTGATAGATAGATAGATAGATAGATAGATAGAAAAAATAAAAGCAGATATAGGCAATGAACCAAAGAAACGTAAGATGAAAGAACTAAAGAAAAGGAAAATAACGGAAGAAAGAAATGAAAGAAAAATATAAAGAGGAAAGTAATGAAAAAGAAGGAAATGAAAGAATTGGAAGTTAATGAAAGAAAGAAAGAAAGAAAGAAAGAAAGCAAGCAAGAAAGAAACATGAAAGAAATCAAGAAAGCAAGCAAGCAAGAAAGAAAGAAAGAAAGAAAGAAAGAAAGAAAGAAAGAAAGAAACATGAAAGAAATCAAGAAAGAAAAAAAAGAAAGAAAGAAACATGAAAGAAATCAAGAAAGCAAACAAGAAAGAAAAAAGAAAGAAAGAAAGAAAAAAAGAAAGAAAGAAAAATGAAAGAAATCAAGAAAGCAAGCAAGAAAGAAAAGAAGAAGAGGAAGTCGTTTATCGCTCGCAAATAGAGTAAATATGTAAAATTTGACGAAAAACTTGGTAGATACTTATGCAGCTTAAACTTTAGCTTGTGAAATGAACATTTTAAAACGCCACGACTGATACCCACAATGCAATGTAGACTTCCAAGAAGTTTTCGGTAAGTCAACAGGGAACAACAACAACAACAACAACAACAAAAAAAAAAAAAAAGGCCAAGCAACCGCGTGTTTTTGGCGAGAGCGCACAGTGCCTGTCGTTACGCTTGATAGCATCCTGTCAAAATGCATTTACAACTTGGGTCTGTCCCTAAAGTGGCCGTCTGGGTTCGGAAAAAGGTGCACCGGCTTGAGAATTGGTCGGCTGCCGAAGTTCCCACTTCAGAGTTGTGTCTCGACAAGCGGATATTCAAGATCGGCGCCACTCTGGGAACTGAAATATGAAAGACGTTTTCCTCTGGAGAACTCTTACTTGTAAAAGACTCGACAGAAACTCTCTCTCTCTCTCTCTCTCTGTATTTACAAGTGTTCATGAATGTACATTTAAAACAAAGCGAGTGTCTCAATTACTAAATATGTATACCTCTTGAGTATAGAATATTTTACTGGCATTCATAGGTCAGGTACTGAAAACACACACATACACATGCGCGCGCGCACACCTGTCTCTCTGTTAACGGACCTCTAGTTGAAATGGCTGAACATTTATATAAAAAGTCCGTTAAATCTGAATATAACAGAGGAAGCCATTTTGCAATACTTTTTGAAAAGTAAATAAAACCACATTTCGATATACAAGGGCGGTGCAAAAGTAGGTATACAGAAATGAAAAACAAAAAGTGCCCACAAAACGTAATGTACTTGGAAAGTGCCTGAAAACCATACCAAGGGTTTCCACAAGCCTTGTGAGTGAAACTGGGTAGACGGAACCCTTGGGGGCCGTCGATAGCTGTGTTAGCACGAAGTCACAAGTCATCGTGACCGAGGACTCGAGTGTGCTGGTCATGTTCAAATTGTTGATCACGCCAGATAACACGCTCTCTCCCAGAAACTGTAACTAAGGTCTGCTCCGCATAGTTGCAGTATAAACCACAGGTGGGCTCCGGGGGTGTTGAACAGACACAAATGCGCCTGAGCGAGCGTCTGCAATAGGGATTGGCTAGTCGCCCTAATAGACGGGTATCCTCGAATATGAGTGGCCAGCTATATATATTTTCTTTACTGTATACCTACATTTGCATGATTATTAGAATATAATTAAAATAGGTAATAATCATTAATGTTTTTGGCGGAGTATTTCGAAAAGCCAAGCGAAGTATTAAGAAATCGACTGCCATTGGTATCATAGATTCAATGCGAACGAGCCTTTCTTTATCTATATAGTATGAACTTCACCAGGACTATATACAGTTTTTTTTTTAATTGACAGTTTTCCTATCCTAGACCTAGTTGCCATCCAAGGCTATTTGTCTGTTTACTATTTACTCATAGCTGGGGGGGGGGAGAAGACTTGAATTCATACCGTTCCCAAGGGTATTAACACTTAAGTGAATAGAATGAACGTGATTGGAATTCGAACTCAGCACTCCGATTCCTCAATCCGAGCTGCAATCCGATACTCTATGTTACCTTTAAGTTTGTTAAAAACAAAGAAAAGAGTGCTGAACTGTTATATAATACCAATCCTCCTATGTGTCAGTGAATACTTAACAATTTCCTCACAAATGAAGAGAAAACTTAAAGCAAAAGAAATATTGTTCTGTAGGAGAAAGCTGAGGGTACCATAGACGGAACATCTTTTATTCTCTTCTTCCTTAAATCTCGTTACGCCCATGTTCCGTCTATGATATTCTCAGTACCTTTCTATAGAACCGCATTTCTGTTGCATCAAGTCTTCTCTTCATTTGTGAGAAAATTATCAAGCATTCACTGCTATATAGAAAGATTGATATTGTACAACAGATCAGCACTCGGGAAAGTTTTAAGGAAAAAAAAAGAGAACAAAAAGACACTTCTACTTAGAATTAAAAGCAGACTTTCACTGGTCAACAAAAGAAAATTTTTAAAAATGGTGTCGAGACACCAAACCTCTTTTTTAAAAACTAATTTGAAGGCGCTGAATCTGAAAATGACCTTACGTTTTTTTGGTTAGCTATCGTTTTTGCTGTACAGAAATGCCTCATTTTTGGAAAAAAAGCATTTTTTTTCATTTTTTTTCTGAATATATGATATTGACCAATGGCAATATTTCTCAAAATAAAAACGTAGAAACCTCTCAATTCGTATTTAAACCAATAAATGTCTGCTTATTGAGAAATACTATTTTTGGAATTAGAATCAGACCCTAAGTCTTTAAAATCAACATGATTGAATATACCAACAATTATTTTCTTCATATCATTTAATAAATTAACAGCAGAAATAAATCCTTCGTGAACATAAGTATGGTATTTTTTTTCTTTCTTGATTGTCATGTTCAATGTTATTTAAGTCTCTTTTGTTACTCCAACATTATCATGTCCAATGGAATTGGTGCATTCAATTGAGATGTCTTTAGTTGGAGTTTCTTTCCAACTGTAAAAACAAAATGCTCTCAATGTGCTTGGGTTCCTTCCGTAGTGAAGGGTTAAAAGTGATAGGATAAATTTATGAATAACAAACAGAAGATTTTAGGGTTTCATTTTTATTATCAGGTTAACTAAAATGTATTATTGATAAAGCTTATCAATTAATTTGAATTTTGGCGATAAATTGGAAAAAATCGGTACATCTATTTTAAAATTTTTGACTTAAAAACACTTTTTCCTTATAAAAATACTTTATTTCTGGTGACTGATATAAACTGCTCGGCCTACCTGAAAATTGATGGGTTTCTACGACCTTTATTAACTAAATTTTGCAACCAACCGAGATTGTAAATCGCTTTTTTTTCCCAAAAATTAGTAATTTCAGTACAGCAAAAACGGTAACTAACCATGCAAAACTAAGGTCATTTTCGGAATCAGCACGATCAAATTAGCTAAAAAACGTGTTTTGTTTCTTGGCACCAAAAACTGTGTTGACCAGTGTTTTAGGTCACCTAATGAGGAAAGATGGCTTAGAGAATTCGACACTCATAAGACATAGTGAAGGCAAGAGTGCCAGAGGAAAACAGGAAGTAACCTATCTAACGAATTTGTTTAAATGGATGACAGAACAAGGCCTGGGAGGGATAGTAGGAGACCAAGATTTACAAGGTATAGGAAGTAGTGGAGAACTATGATCATACAACACCCGAACGGGACATAGCATATAAAATACGTTCAGTGTTTCTTTTTTATGATTACCGAAAATCTTAAATAACAATTGACCACGTGGTTCTCATTATCTTGGTTTATTTTTTGGAGAAAAATAAAATCCTTACCGTAAAAGGGGGTCTGATTTAATGGATAGCGCCGCGAAAAGAGAAATCTATGAACTGAAATCGAATCCCAGCCGAAGTAGTTACGTTCACTTGGGAGAGGTATGAATGCATCTCTTCTGTTCCCAGGTATGGGTTAAATAGCAGGACAGACTGCGCTCTAAAACCTTCGCTGGCAACCAGTCTACAGATGGTAATTCGATAAAATCTCCCAGTGAGCAAAGGACACTCATTGGGATGCACATGTAATGCTGGTGTTAATAAAACAGTGCTCGATATAATAAAACAGTGCTATTATGTATATATATATATATATATATATATATATATATATATATATATATATATATAGCTTAATACTGCCCGCCAAAAGTGTAAATATTAAATTCATTTTTCGTTTCACCTTTTGAAAGTGAAGTCTGAAGATCCAGAGAAAAATAAAATTCTCTGGTGAAATAAATTATTACAAATGGACCCTTAAAGTGGTCTGTTTTTCCTTAAATTAAATAATTCGCTCTGATTTAACATTGAGCTCTCAGGATTTCATTCATTCTCCTTCAGGTCATCCATACGGATTACCAAGATTTTCGTTACTCATATCTCTCTCTCTCTGTATATATATATATATATATATATATATATATATATATATATATATATATAATAAAGAGAGAAACTGCAAACGTTTTGGTTGTCATGTGGATTTTTAAAAAATATATATTATACTTTATTTTCCATAATTTTGCTACACGGGTTTCCAGTCACGTGAGCTTCTTCAGGCAAAGAGTGGATATTTTTTTTTGGTAGTATTGACACAAATATCTCTCTTAAAGTCCTTCTGTTTAAAGGGTAATAAAAAAAATTAAGCTTGGTCCGAGAAATGGCGAGGAAAGATATCTATATATTTTGTAGTTACCCCTGTATGTTTCTAGATATATTTCCATTTTTGTGTATTGTGTGTGCGTTTTTGCTAGTACTCCGTCCATACATACATACTGTCTTATAAGGAATTAGTATACACACACACACACACACACACACACACACACATATGTATTTATATATATACACCCACAAACATATACATACATACACACTCACACATCCACACACACACGCACACACAGACAGATATATACACATATACACACTTCCTATGTTGTGTAGGGTTCGTGTGTGTGTGCCTGTGAGTAGTCTATTTGTTTTTGTCAGTATGTGTATATATATATGCTCCATAGATACCTGCGTGTGAGTGTGTGCTTTCGGTCTTGTGCCACATCTAAGGTACGCTTAGAAATCACCACGTCATTAATTGGCACAACGACTTCATTACGCAGGAACAAGGCCGACTACTTGAAAATCCTTGTAAAATATGACTCGTCTGATCAAATGACGTACCCCTAATCTTCTACTGTCCAAGGGCGTTGAAGTCAGGACATGCTGAAGTGCAGTGATCGGTCCTGTGATATAAATAATGGACCCTCAAGTCGATGACTACGAAACCCAATGCAATGTACTCTGAATGATATTAAGATGTCGAATGTTTTGAAAGTTAACGTCCCTGTTAAGTAAATATTTAGTAGCTTGTATAAATTTGCTTCGCCTCCATTTTGACTGATATTTATGGCTTCTGTTGAAGTTATTAAAAGACGAATCTGTATAACGGCAATTGTTGATGCCGTCTGTGAATTGATCGGAATTACTAAAGCGTTTATTTCATTTATTTTGCTGAATGTGGATATCTGCTGAATTGGACCAAATTTGGTGCATAGGGACGGGGTGGGGGTGGAAACATGCATTTTTAATATAAAAGAAAATAACCAGACTCAGTAATCACTTTTCGAACATGGTCGTCTGTTTTGCTTCATATTTGCCAGTGATATGAGACTATAAAGCAAACGCAGTGACCTTTTATCCCCAATGTCCGGCAAACCCCACGATATATAAAGGCCTATCGCATCATTTACGTTACAAACCTTCTAAGTAAAGAAGAAGAAGTAAGAGAAGAAGAAGAAGAAGAAGAAGAAGAAGTCGGGGTGGTGAAAATAAATAAACTCTTAGTTGAGAATGGACGCCTATGTATGCTAGTCTTTGTTAATCATCAAGGTATCGATACGGTGACACTTCTTAGTACCATTCAATTTGGTGATGAAAGAAAAGTTGGAGGAATAGTATAGAAGAAAAAAGCCATGAATAAGCAAAGAGAAAAGAAGAAAAGAAAAAAGGAATTGAAAGGAAGGAAAGAAGGGAATCGGTGATGGTAATAAGAAAAGATCAAGAAGAAGGAGAAAGAAGGAAGGGCGAAAGGAATAAAAAAAAGGCCTGTGAGGGAGGAAAAGAAACGAAAGAAAGAATAAATGAAAGGAATAAAAAATGGAAGCAATAAAAAGAAGTTTTCAAGAAAGAAAGAAAGAAAATAAAAAAAGTCTGAGAAGAAAGAAAGAACGAATGAAAGATATGAATGAAGTAAAAAAGAAATGACAAGAAGAAAATAAATTTTCAAGAAATAAATAAATAAAGAAATCGAGAAGGAAAATAATAAGAAAATAATAAATAAATAAATAAAAAAATAATGAATGAAAGAAAGAAAAAAAAAAGAAGGAAGAAAAAATAAATTTTCAAGAAAGAAAGATTTTCTTTCAATCGAGTCCGATAGCAAAGAAAGAAAGAAAGCTTGGAAAACAAGCAAGCAAAAAAAGAAAGAAAGAAAGGAAGAAAAGCAGGAAGAAAGAAAGAAAGAAAGAAAGATGACGCAAGAAAGAAAATCGGAAGCAAACAAAAAAGAAAATGAAGAAGAAAGGAAGAAGTAAGTTCGAAGAACAAGTAAACAATAATTAAATAAAGATCTAAAAAAAAATCGACGAGCAAAAAAAACAAGGAAACAGAAAAAAAAGGGAGACAGATCGAAAGAAAGAAAGTCTTAAGAACAAGTAAGCAAGAAAGAAATAAAGACAAAAGAAAGAAAGAAAGAAAGAAGAAAAAAAGAAAGAGAAAATGAAGAGGAAAAAAAAAAGAAGGAAGCTCGCATTAACAATGAACGTTAGTGAAATGACTTACGAGCCTCAGTATTCTTGAATCGAAGAATTTGTCTCTCTGCGAGATGACCCATTGTTAAGGGCCGGGCTGAAAGTCACGCTAACGTGATTTTTTAGAACGGACCGGAGGATCCTGCGGCGCGATCGGCTGCCAAAAAACAGAGGAAGAGCGAAGACGGCTGCGGCCACGGCTTTGGACACGTTGCTAGGCGACCATCTATTCTTGTGACGTCACGGACTGATTCGCGCCGGAAGTAGAGACTGCTTATGATTTACACGGTATCTTTTTTTTTTCTTTTTTTTTCATGTACTTGTTATTACTTCAAGGGCGTCGGGGCGTGACATGAAAAAACCAAAAAAACAAAAACAAAAAACAAATTAAAAAAAATTGGGAAAAAAAAAGCAGAACCAATAAAAAGGAAAAAGAAAACTCCCCTGTTTACTAAAAGTATAACCGCCCCCACCCCCCCCAAAAAATCTGATGTTCACAAAACACGTGCCAATTCATCTTCTAACTTCAATCTTGTTGCTTTCTACTTGACACATTTAGTCTATGTTCGTGTCGGACACTACAAATAATGATTACCAAAACTAGCAGGAATTTCCTAACTTGGAAGAATGTCACAATTTACTCTTATTCTTCCTAGCAAGTAGTACATTTATACGCTCGTAAAATACATGATATATATATATATATATATATATATATATATATATATATATATATATATATATTAACTGATTTAAAAATAGTTTCATCGCTACACAGGAATTACCATGTTTCAAAAACAGAAACCAAAAACTTCAAATTCAATTATATTAAATTAAAAGCATTAGTTCTGTTTCATTTTCAAGCGAATTTTCTTTTAATTTAATATAATTGAATTTAAAGTTTTTGGTTTCTGTTTTTGAAACGTGGTAATTTGTGTAGCGATGAAACCATATTTTTAAATCAGTTAATTTACAATATTTATGCTCTGTAAATTTACATTGAGCACTGTTTTGTAAAAATAAAATATCTATTAGAACACCGGATTACATATCTTACTGTTCTTCCTTTTTTTTATATATATATATATATATATATATATATATATATATATATATATATATATATATATAAACACACCGTCCTGGGTATGATGTTAAACTACATCCGCGTCCTGGGTAAGACGATAAAACGTCCAAAGCAAGGCCTCTAATCAGAAGGTTTTGAGGAGCGGAACCACTTTTTAATTGCTGGTGTTCCCAGGTTCACCCTGACCAGGGGTGGTAGCACCTGTTAGGGCCCCAGCTATGGGCAAAATGTTAACCCATAAACTGGGGTCAAAATACTATGAAAGTGTAAAAATAGGTTTTAATACCAGAAATACTTTTGTAAAAATTATTACCAGCAATAAATTTTTGAAGAAAATTTTTACCAGAAATACATAAAAAAAAATATTGCCAGCAATAAAAATCTTGTCGCCCATTGAGGTTGATATGCCGTAAAAAAGCAAAACAAACCACCCACCAAAAAAAGAAAAGACAAGACGTAAAAAAAATATGATGGCGATTGACGTTACATATAAATTTTTGAGGAACGTAGTTTATAGGGAAGCATGGAGACGGAAGTGTTCCACAAGCGGGAAGAGATATGATATTAAAAAATTCCATTTTGTTTGAGATTTTGTCATCGGTCTAATAAGATATGTTTTTAATTTTCGATTTTTGCAATAAATTCTAAAAAACCCATTTTTTATTACTAATATTTATCTTGTCCAAACCTTCGTTCGAGGAAGAAGAGAATATATACTAAATTTCACCCAGTACAATGCTCGAGAATCACTCAAGGTAGAGGGTTACTGTTAAAATTGTTATGCCGAAAGAGGCGTGATATGAATGTCAGCGAAAGTGTAAGGAAGTGGGGATTATGAAGATGAGGAGCCTAGGTAAAGACCGAAGCTTGATTTGAAAACTCTTGATTAAGTTAAAGCAAAAATCAACTCTAAATATTAGAAGACTCAATCGTGATATCAAGTAATCCGAAAACAAAACAATGACGTAAGGGTAACATCCCACTGCAGATTGGCGACACCAGGCACTCGACTAAATTGACAAGGGTGGTATGGATGATTGGATGATATATTTTTGCGGCATATCAACACCTCTGTGGGTTATACAGGGTGTTTCAAAAAATTTGATATCATTTCGCAATCTAAGATCTCCTTCAAATGACTTCAAATTTTAATAGCATCTTTATGTTTAATGTTTGTTTTATGTTTTTATGTCTTTATGTTTTTGTGTTTTTCTTATTTGTATTTTTTATTTCTTTAATCTTTAATTAATTTTTTCTTTCCAGGTATAAAATGCCGTGTCTCAGGCGGTGCGCATATTGAACGTTTGTGAAATCGTTCACATAATCCACATGCTTTTGAATTTCTCATTCAGATTTGGAAGAATAAATCTTATGATCTTCAACATTAATACTCTTTAATTTCATTTGCCTTAATCATGTACTTTCTGTGATATTTACATCTCAAAGGATATCACATTTTTTGAAATACCCTGCATAATGCCGAAATCTAAACAATTTGAATACAATTTTATGGCTTCAACTACAGATAAAATGGGAACTGTATTGTTGTTCATTTTGCTATAAAATATATTGTTGGTCATTTTACTATAAACTGTATTGTTAGTCATTTTGATATAAAATATATTATTGGTACTTCTACTATAAAATATATTGTTAGTCATTTTGCTATAAAATATATTATTGGTACTTCTACTATAAAATGTATTGTTGGTCATTTTGCTATAAAATGTATTGTTGGTCATTTTGCTATAAAATATATTGTTGGTACTTCTACTATAAAATTTAATGTTGGTCATTTTGCTATAAAGTTTATTGTTAGTAATTTTACTACAAAATGCATTGTTGGTCATTTTGCTTTCGGTCTGTATTGTTGGTAATTTTAGTATAAATAGGTATTGTTGATAATTTCTACTATTAATAAGTATTCTTGGTATTTTTTTTTGTATAAAATATATTGCTGGTATTTTTACTATAAAAATGTATTTTTATACTTCCATCATGTTTTGTTTGGGGTTTTCTCTATTTGCCCATAACTGGGATCCTAACAGGTGCTACCACCCCGGGTCAGAGTAGAGATGGGAACAACACCAATTAAGAGATGTTTCTACACTCCTCAAAACCCCCAATCTCCCGATCTGCCGGATGTAGTTTATCGTCATACCCAGGACTTTGGTATGAATATATTTTTATCCTAAAATTTCACCCAGTACAAGGTTCGAGAGCTACTGATGGTAAGGATTACTTAATGAAGTGGGTGATATTGATTGTAGGAAATGAAGGTTAAGTGAATAGGGGATAGATATAAATATTGGCCCTTAATTTGAAGAGGTAAAGCGTTCAGGGGAGCATCCACACGGGATTTTATTCCACAAAGACGTGGTTCTTCGGAAAAAGCAGTGTGGTACTTTAACCTTGCAAGTGGTACACCGAGGAAGTTCTTTGTTTTTTAAGGATATTTTTCTGTTTCTTAATACCTTGCTTAGCTTTTGGAAGACATCTTTCGCTATCCCAATGTGTCTTCGGATTTCGGTGTCACATTTTCCGTCCTCTGTTAAAACATTTTTCCAGATATTTAAATGTTTGTACTTGCTTGCTTTTGACATCTACAATTTGTAATTCGCATGTTGGGCTCTTGGTGTTGCTGGCAATCATAGATTTTGTCTTCTTAAAATAGATGCTTAGTCCTTTCTTCTTGCTTTTCTTCACTGCTTTCTGTAGGAGTTCATGTAGGTTTCTTTTCTGTGTTTGTTATCAACATTCTGCCATTTGCATATTTGATGTTAATTGTGACCGCCAGTAATGAATCCTGGTAGAACAGCTAATTCTCTCAGAATTGTCACGCTGTATAGGTTGAATAAATCCGGCGAGAAGACACACCCTTGTCTTACACTCCTTTCTATTTTTGTATATTTACTGTATTCTTTTTGACAATCTGATTCTGAATATTATGAAGTTAATGTTCAGTATTTAGTTTATAAAAATATATTTATTGTCGTGACACTTCGGTAGCATGTTTTTCTCTTTTGTTTTTCATTTGTTCTCAGAAGACTTGTTTTTTTTATCCTAATTTTCTTGGCCTTTTCTACAGCCATTTTTTTTAAAACATGAGTTTCCCCTCAATCTTTCTTTCCAATATCATATTGACTTTTCCATTCAGTTCCTCCCTTTTCTACACTTTCTCGTCTTAAGGATTTCGCATAATGTTTTTAAATTTCTTCTTTCATAAATCTTTTCTTTCATTCATATATTCTTTGGTTCTTCCATCTCAGTATTCTTCGTATCCATTTTCACCTCCAGAATCTCTGTCGACGAAAAGGTTTGCAAAGCGACATGTATCGGTATTTTTCTGAAAGAGACCAGTCTAAACATCATGGCTGCGAGGGTGATACTTTGTTATCTCCCCTTCCTTTTCAATTTTTACGCATTTTATTTCTACCCTTGGATGTTTTGTTACCATTTTTTTTTATTCTTAGCCATACCTTCTTGTTGGCAAGCATCCACTGCATTTTTTTATATCTATTATTTTTAAGAGTGTGAATGAAAGCAGTCAGTAAAAAGAGATACAAGAATGAAGGCCAACCTTTTGTTGTATTTCATTGTGCATGAAATTCCTTGCCTGCTAATAATTTATCAATATATAAAAGAAAGCAGAAATTTTTACACACACGCGCTAACAGACATATAGACACATTAACACACGCGTACACATGGACTAAAAGACACACTAAAACACACAGAAACGCATACACACAAAGGCATACAGATACATTGTCACACATGTAGACACTGATACAATGACAAACAGACACGTACACACCCATACACACAAGCACTAACAAAGGGACACAAACTAATACACGTTCTAACACAGATACACACAGAGGCTAAAACATATAATCTTGCACTCACATACACACAGATTGACATTCAGAGTGATTTTCCAAGCGTAGCTTAGATGTGGCACAAGGCCGGAAGTATGGGGCACCCAGTGAGGATCGAATTCACTACTCAGTCGTAATTGTTTTAGCGAGACAAGCTTGCTTAACCTCGAAGCGCCCGCACACATATACTAACATACTCAGACACACATACACTCACATGCACATAAATCCACAAAGAGGTATATTCACACAGACAGGCAGTGACAGAGACACATGTCGGGTGTAACATCAAAATTGTCCCAATCGTTTAACAGCAGAATTGTCCATCCGCCAAAATTTTTAAATCTAAAGAATAATAATAAAAAATCCCCAAAATACTAAACTAATTGAGTTTCTTTTTTCCAGGTTTTCAGACGAGACGTTTAGACATCTTGAGATCATTTGTTGTAAGAATCACCGAAGAAAAATCTTTGAGTTATTCAGCTAGAAAGAGAACAGATTATATTATCATATTCAAACTTATTTAAGATGATCTTCGCCCTCTCTAACGTTCTAACTTTCTATCCTGGAGTAACAAGTTGCCTCACACGTTTCACGTACAATTTCATTTTCAAGTCTTTTTTCACTGCTCTTTAAACTGTCATAGCTGAAATTCTTATATTATAAGTTTGAAAATGACATTTGTGTCAGCCGTAATGGTCTTACTAAGTAAGCAATAGTGAGAGGAAAATGATTATTCAGGCTTTCAGAAATGGCACCAACATTCGTATACTGGCTTCCATCTAATCAAGAACCATCAAGAGAACGGCGAATAAGTGTAAAGAAGAAGGAATAGTAGAGAGGAAAACTGGATCAGGCGGTCACAACAGGAAGAGTGATCATCATTTCAACTTAGAGCTAGAGAGATCAATTAGAAAAGATCCAACTCAATCCATAAGATGTTTGGCACATGGGAGATGAGTTTCAGCCATGACAGTCCAAAGAGCAGCGAAAAAGGCTTGAAAATGAAACCGTACCCGAAACTTGTGAGGTACCTTGTTACTCCAGGACAGAAGGTTAGAAGGTTAGAGAGGGCGAAGATCATCTTGAATAAGTTGAAAAATGATCTTGGAATTATATATATATATATATATATATATATATATATATATATATATTTGAACTTTATTTCAATCCTTCATGAGGTTCTGATCCTTAACTATGATTAATTAATGATGAACCTATCATTTTCGTTTATGATTGATTTCATCACGATTCTCTGTTAAGTTTGGTGAGTAATTATACATTCTTATTGCTCAAAGTAGAGTCCAATAGTGTTATAAAAACATCGTAGAATTCCAGTAAGATATCTTTAATCATTTCTAAGATACAACTGTTCAAAGTTTAATGTAACGATAGGACAATTTTGCTGTTACACGATTCGGACAATTTTGCTGTAACACTCGGTATATCCACCCGCACACATAAACAATAACACAGATACTAACATACACAGTGACGCACGCATTCACACGTAAGCACATGCATACAATGCTATAGAGACAAACACACACAAATTACTCACATACACAAACACTGACGCAGACATACACATAGACATATACACTTACACGCACATATACATTACATTCTTTATTTTCCCCAGTCTTAATCTTCACGGCTATGACCCGCCATGCCACGCCCATTGTAGCAAACCACCCTCATTCCATTCGCATTTCATTGGTGAGATGTAATTTCACCCTGGACAGCTTTTTCTGTGGGGGCGATCTCGCAAGAGAATGCTTCCCCGATCACTACAATCTGTTCAAGTCTAGGGATATCTCCCCCACATACCGGCATAAACTGCGCCTCTTACTCTGTAACCCTCTACCTTGAGTGGCTCTTGGGCCTGGCGCAGGGTGAACATCATTGTGTAAAAAGGAAAGAAGAAGGAAACGCAGAGACACACACGTCTCTAAAGAGACATACAAGGCTGCTTGTTCCCAGTAAGGTTCTATTATTTTCCGTAGTTATTATGTGGCCGAATGGTTAGAACGTTCGCTTTGTGACCATGAGGCCCGGGTTTGAATCTCACAGCGTTGAGCAGGCGAAATCCGACGTGCGGCACCATTGGAAATCTATCCCACGGGTTGACACAATCCTTGTAAGTGAAGTTGTGTAGACGGGATCAACGGTGATTGTTTTAGTCACGAAGTCAAAAAATTGACTGTATTGGCCTTGTTTAGACCGTATCTCTCCCTAAGTTCTGCTCAGCATAGTTTCTGTATAAACCACAGGGTTTTGAACAAACAAAAATGTGCCTGAGCAGGCGTCTGCAATGGGGATTAGCGACCGCCCTAGTAGACTGGCATTTTCGGATTCAAGTGACTCCGTCATTTACATGATGCATTACATAAAGTAACAAGAAAATAGCTTTCATGTTTTCAAACAATTGTCCGATTAAAAAAAAAATTCTGCAGATAATAGTAATATTAATGTTAGCCGTTTCCTTATAAGGAAACATTTTACATTCATAGACCGATCAAGTAGTAATACTTTCGGTTGAAATTTATAGAATCTTTCTTAAATAATTTTTCAGGAAAACAGGTTTCTCGAGTGCAGTAGCTGCTATTGCCTTTTCCAGTATTGTCGGAGGTTTCTTTCCTAACCTTTTGTTTGAAGTAATGTAGAATGTCAACATCTTGATTATGTCATTATTTTATCTTCGAGTTATCTGTGCTATCCATTTTAGTTGTTACTGCTGTTGGTATTCCTCAAGTGATGTGATTTCCGTTATTTCATACAGTTTTTGTTAGTGATTCTGTAGCGCCAATCCACAGTACTCAAACAAGGATGACCTTTTCGAAGACCTTCAGGTCTTACTTACAGAAATCCCGCTTTTACATCATTAATCTTAGGAAGCAGTTGTATGCAGCTGACATTTTAGATAGTTCTGAATGTTTGGTGTTGTCCATGACATCCACATGAAAGTTTCGGTCTGGCGAATCTATTTAGGAACAAGACTCGTGGTTTCAGGTTGATGTTTTGGTTTCGTACCTCTTTGCGGTGCTGCGCGAAACTGCCTCTGGCACAGCCTATTCTATGTTCAATTTCTTTTTCTCCTTGACTGACTGAATGTTTATTTACGGCTTGTCAACCCTTTGTGGGTTATTTAAAGCCGAAATATATTTCGGGTTGTAGAAGGTTGCTTAAAGTACACAGTGTTCCCAAGCGATCCCACATCTAAGTACTGACCAGTTTCGACGCTACTTCACTTCGTGGGTCGAATGGCGGAACGCGGATAGCACTGTCTGCTGGATCAATGAATGTCGAATGTTTCCTTTTTGTACCATTTCTCTCTAAGGAAGCTTATAAAAGCAGATGAGACGTAAGGGAAGGAAAACAGAAAGGACAATAAAAGAACAGTTTTCACAATTTTACAATTCTTGAAGATATTAGTTGACAGGTAAGCAAGACGCCAGAATAGATTTCCATACGCGAAAAGAAAATATTAACATAAAATTTACCGTTTTATTTAACGATTTAAACCAATGATTCCCAACGTGGGGCGTATGACCCACCGGTAGGGCATGGTAATATTTTGGTGGGGCAAGCGTAGAATGTGCACCCATCGTTTTACTATACCAACAGAATAAGAGGGAAATTCGAGAATGAGATATTAACAGTGAGTCTGATTGAGAGTGTTAATGTTAATGTGTGTCAATACATACGATGCATATACAGTATGCATACATAAAACTATTTTGTGTGTATGTACTTACATGTGTCATTGACATACAGGGTATTTCCTGTTTCCCCATACTCACGTGTCTCGGACAACAAAGGAGAGGGCATGATGTATGTCACTGGAAGAGCCCATGTTTTTTCGGCCAATCAACGTGTGTGAACATTCAGTTTGTTTAAATTCAACCACCATTGCAAGAAATTTGTTGTTGCAATGTCCATCTTCATATTTAGCTGAATGTGGCTTTAATGCTGTAAATGATTTGTTATTGAAGAAAAGAAATTGACTGGACATAATTAAACGAGGAGACTTGACACTTAAGCTGATTAAATCGTTGCCTAATATAAAATCTCTCTGTAGTAGGCATGACGCACAAGGATCTCACTAACAGTCATTTTGTAATGAGCTGAAATTTCATTTTGCATTATTATTTCATGATTAAAATAATCAAAGTATATTACAGAATAAGCTTTCATTCAAATATTTTATATTTCTCTCTTTCAATTCTCTATATATTTTAAAACTATATATATATATATATATATATATATATATATATATATTTAACTGTCTTTTTATTTTTTTAAGTTTCTCTTTTCATGGACGACATGGTCTTTGGAGGCTTGTTTAGAGACAAAGTTAATGGCATTTTAAGCTTCCTTCACATGAATTGCAGCAAAAATTTTGAATATGTAAGAATTAAATAATGCTGGAGGGTGGGGGGCAACAGAATTTAAAAAATACCAAAGTGGGGTATAAACCGAAATCGGTTGGGAACCACTGATTTTAACTGTGCGATAATGAGACCTATCTGCCAATTTAGTAGTTTAAATTTGTGAATTCAAATTACATAAGAGAAAATGAGGTACAAAAGAGAAAATGAGGGACAAAAGAGAAAATGAGGTACAAATGAGAAAATGAGGTACAAAAGCGAAAATGAGGTACAAAATAAAAAAAATGAGGTATGATGAGAAAATGAGGTACGAATGAGAAAATGAGGGACAACGGACAAAATGAGTGTACAAATGAGAAAATGAAGTACAAATAAGGGACAAAAGAGAAAATGAGGTGCAGATGAGAAAATGAGGTACAAAAGAGAAAATGAGGGACAAATGAGAAAATGAGGTACAAATGAGAAAATGAGGGACAAATGAGAAAATGAGGGACAAATGAGAAATGAGGTACGAATGAGAAAATGAGGGACAAAAGAAAAAATGAGGTACAAATGAGAAAATGAGGTACAAATGAGAAAATGAGGTACAAAAGAGAAAATGAGGTACGAATGAGAAAATGAGATACAAAAGAGAAAATGAGGTACAAAAGTGAAAATGAGGTACGAATGAGAAAAGCTCAATAGAACAATTATCATTAAAATATTTATAGAAAAGAATCATAGGAAATTTACGTTACGGCAGCGGAAAGATGACTGAAGCCGAGATGCTAGGGCATGACCGATTATATTGCAGATTCTTCTTTGGATTCTGTCAAGAATCTCTAGATATATAGCAGAAACACCAGGCCAGGTATGGCAGCATTATTCAATGCACAGACAAATGCTAGACTTATAAATGTGCAAAAAATTCTACCGAGAAGAATTGTCTGTTAGGAAACAGCTAAATGTTGCAATTACTGTTATTTACCGAACAATTTTATAGTAATATAAAAATGGCCGATAGTGATATTTTTATTTCGAGTGATTTGAACCTTACGTAAAAAAAGGAAGAAAACAACAACAGCAGAAACAAAAAGTGTTGTCATGTCTGCCGATCTGTTGGCAAAATACGAACGGCGAGCTTCAATTCAGTCATCGTCACCATTGTCATCTTCTCATGAAAGTCTCGTCTCGTAAAAGAGACTGTTCAGACATCACCACTTTCCTTCCTACCCGCAAACAACAACAGCTCAAACAAATATCTTTACTTATAAACTGGCTTCGTCATAAAGTCTCGCTCGCCTCATGTGATTCAATCAAAAAGGTGTTGGAAACGTGTCTTATGTACAAGTGGGCGGTATACTTGGCGAAAATGCGTCTGGCTATTAGCCGTTGGCCGCGTGATGTGTCTGCGAGATTTCGTGAGATTTACTGGAGGAAATGTGCCCAAACTGAATTGTTTGTCTTACAAAGCAATGCGAAAGAGAAGTGTTGATATGGTTTTGGGTAATTGTTTTCTGAATAGGCTTTTGCAAGTCAACTTCTGCGTATATCTATATATGTGTGTATGCATGCGTGTGTGTGTGTGTGTGTGTGTGTGTGTGAGAGAGAGAGAGAGGGAGAGACAGATGGTGGGCGAGAGGAAAGAGAAGAGCGTACAATAACGTGACGGCAAGCGAGCTCAATTGACTTGGGTAGTGAAACCTATATTACTTGAGTGCCCAAATTGATTGTCCTTGTGCCATACTAACCTATGCATAATTAATGACCATAAGCCCATATAATTAATTCCGAAGAATACTTTTATAGACAAAAATTAAAAAATGAATAAGTAAAATAATAAATACTAAATATAAATGAGTTTATTAATTAATTAATTATATATATATATATATATATATTATTTATACCTCATATCTATTATGCCGTCTTTCCAAATTAGCCTCGTCAATAGTTTTGTATATAAGCCTAACAAAATTCGTGCACAACATATACGGGTATAATAGCTTCGGTTATAATAGCTTCGGGTATAATAGCTTCGGGTACAACAGCTTCTGGTTTAATAGCTTCGGGTATAACAGCTTCGGGTATAACAGCTTCAGGTATAACAGCTTCGGGTATAATAGCATCGGGTATAACAGCTTCAGTTATATCAGCTTCGGTTATAATAGCTTCGGGTATAACAGTTTCGGGTATAATAGCGTCGGGTATAATACCTTCGGGTATAACAGCTTCGGGTATAAAAGCTTCGGTTATATCAGCTTCGGATATAATAGCTTCGGTTATAATAGCTTCGGTTATAATAGCTTTGGGTATAATAGCTTCGTCTACATATAAAAAGGGTAAAACTAATGGAATCATTAATAATAAAAAAGAAAAATTCAACAATCAATAGTATTAACTATGAATACGGTCACAATGTACTAACCGTGTTTGTAAAATAAAAGAAACATTCCAATCACTACCGATACACGTATATAATAATCTATATATACAGTTAAAATAAAATATCATTAATAATAGCTAATAGAATAGCCGAAAGCGGTTGGATATATAGAACATCTGGAGAATATTTATTCAAATATGTGTAGAAAAGAAAAGTTGAATAAAAAGCTTAATCGCAGTACCTTATCAGTTGTCTTTAATGAAACATGTATAAAAGACGGATTGCTTCACAAATAGACACACACACACACAACACACACACACACACACACACATATATATATATATATATATATATATATATATATATATACGGCCCCGGAAAATTTAATTCCGGTCGAGCACTCTGGGGAGAATGCGCGAATTTGTAAACAATGACTACTACTGCTAATACTGCAAAGTTGGTCTATGAATTGAGCCATCTCGGTCATTGGCGTGTTTATTCGAAGAATAAGTACGTAAAAATACGCCTTCCTCTCTCCCAGAAAAAAAAAACCGGGGGTAAAATCTCCGACTGATGCTAAATCAGTCGAGTTTCAATCCTGGCTTGAGGCAATCATATGTCTAGCTACACTGATGATACAGTGAAACAGTCTGTCTGTGGATGACAGTATTTTTTTTAAGCATTCAACTCCAAGCAATGCGGGAAGCCACTAGCACGCAAGGGGTTACCGAGAGTTGGAGTGAGAGCAAAGAGGAGCGATAGAGGAAAGGATGAAGAGAAGGTTAGGGGATAGATCAAGGCATCTGGAGACGTCGATTGACATTACATTTGAATAGTTGGAGATTATAGCTATCAGGAAAACAAGGGGGGGAGTTCCACAGGCGAGAAGTGCAAGACATGAAGCTATTGGAGTAGAAGAGACGGCTAAAATTAACAGTTTCGACAGTGAAAAGGTGAGAGCCAGCCTAGTTGAACGCTTAAATTCATGAAGTCTGGGAACCAGTGAAAGCAGCTCATCGGAGCAGTTACCATGAAAGTATTTGTAAAAAAGACAGAGGGAGGAGACGGCACGTCTGTGAGAGAGCGACTGCAGACGAGATGCCAGATCAGGGCCAATTACATTGCATATCCGTCTTTGGATTTTGTCAAGGACCTTGTGACAAATATATACATACATGTATTGTCATCCACAGACTGTTTTCGCTGTATCGCAGTCCGTCTGTGGATGACAATATATATATATATATATATATATAACGTCAACAACAGACAGATGATAGTATATATATATATATATATATATATATAATGTCAACAACAGACAGATGACAGTATATATATATATATATATATATATATAACTCAGTAAATTAAGTAATTCATCGAGTCTGAAAGAAACCTCAACAGAATTCAGAAACAACTGGACGGCCGTTTCGTCCTATATTTGGGACTCATCAGCAGTGCGCATCCACTACCGAGAATTGAAACCCTGACAGTTAGGTTGTCAAGCAAACATCATACCAACTGTTCCACCGGGCCTCGAGTTGCAAATCAGATTCAATATAGCGTCGCTCGCTCAAATATTCCGTGGTGGAACTCTACTGAGTTCTCTGTAACCATAGGACTGTGCCCCCCCTGGAGCCACGACTACTCTCACCAAGCCGCTCACTCTAGAGCATTAGAAGCCGGTTCAAGAAATGATATACACAGATAGAAATTATTAGGAAATATAGGACGAAACGCCCGTCCTGTGCTTTCTGCATTCTGTTGAGGTTTCTTTCAGACTCGATGAATTATTTATATATATATATTATATATATATATATATATATATATATATATATATATATATATATATATATATATATATATATAGAGTAGTAGGGGCACGATGTGTACTGCGGCTACAGTAGAAGTTGTGTATTTCTTAGGCAAAGTAACCTGACGGAGACCAACCTTCTCCAGTCTTGTTTTGATTTGATTTCAGTTTTTCTTTCTCCTAGACTGGTTGGCACCCAAGGTCATATATATATATATATATAAGGAAAATATTATCTCACTCCCCGCTCTTTCTTTTCGTCAATTTGACCATCGAACGCAAAAAGCGCTAAAATAGCTGTCGTTTCTTTAAAGTTGTTTAGCAGTCTATTGCCACTGGCTTCACTTGATGTGACGTTTTTCAAAAACTATATTTTTTCCTCTACATCCCCGTCTGTCAGTGGAACACGACTTGAGCTGAATACGATCTTTTTTTTGACAACAGAGTATTTGACCAGACAGGTGAGAGGCTAAAGCAAGATGGCGAATAAGTACTGTTAAGGAATATTAATGAGAAACTGTAAAAGCCGTGATAAACAGAACGAAGATTTTAATATCGTCTCTTCTCCAAGCAATTCTGTCTGCTCACTTTCTTTGGCTGAAGCGCCGCCGCCCCTGTCCTCGATACATATGTCTCTTATTGTGACACCTTACCCCGTAGCATTTGTCTACTTTTCTTTCTTTTCCTGAGATGTTCAAGACAAGCGATTCTCAGTGAATGACCGTCGCTTCTTTGACACCTGAGATGCGGTGCTCCAACAGAAAAAAAAAAAACAAAAAACAAAACAAAAAAACTCACCAAAAGGTTGCGAAGTACCTTTCGAAAAGGCATTTCTGACAACATTTTTCACTCACCATCGGGTCTCGCAACTTGATGAAACAAAAGTCGACCCTCAGATGGAGAAGATAATCTAGAATGAAATATAGGACATGTTGCGCGGAGCTGGAATTAGCGTGAGGATATTTTTATTTCTTATAAAAAAATTTTAACACTCCATTTCTACTGTTAAATAATACGATATTGATAGTAGGAGAGATTTTTTTTTTTATACACAGATACTCTTTAATAGCAAGATGTTTCTGATAATATGACTTATATATATTTTTAGTGTTTTTGTTCAGAATTTTTCTTAAGGGTTCTTGTAAATTGTGGGTTGATAGATGTTTTTTATAGCACTTTGGTCTTTTTTATAAATTTTTTTTTAACATTCCATTTCCACTGTTAAATAATAAGATATTGATAATAGGAGAGACATGTTTTATACATAGATACTCTTTAATAGCAAGATGTTTCTGATAATGTGATTTATATAGAATTTTAGGCTTCCCGACCAGAATTTTCCTTAAGGGTTCTTGTAAATTGCGGGTTGATAGATTTTTTTTTAAAGTACATTGGTCTTTTTTTTTTTAATTTTTAACATTCCATTTCCACTGTGAAATAATAAGATATTGATATTAGTAGAGAAATTTTTTATACACAGATACTCTTTAATAGCAAGATGTTTCTGATAATATAACTTATATATACTTTTAGTGTTTTTGTCCAGAATTTTTTTTATAAGGGTTCTTGTAAATTGTGTGCTGATAAATGTTTTTTAATAGCGCTTTGGTCTGATAAGTGACACGTGAGGCGTCTACTCATGGTGGTGGTAGTATGTCCTATGTCGGACATACTACCACCATCTGATTTGATTTGGGATAAGAAACATGGTCTTGTACTCGGCAGTGAAATTGATACACTAAATTGGTCATCGCTTGTTTAGATTTGATTTTGGTTAGTGATAACGAGGTTTGCGGTCTTCTGTAATATATCATACGTTTTACATGTTTTTTTTTTCTGGAATTACGGCCGAAATATGGTGTTTAATGATTCTTCGTATAGCGAAATCATCCTTTCTGACTTACCATCAAGTCTCGCAAATTGACGAATCAAAAGTCGGCCCTCAGATGGGGAAGATAATCTAGCACGAAATATAGCGCATACGTTAAGAAACGCCAAAATCGACAATTTCAGAGTGAACGCTGTAAAAT
>CAHIKZ030000458.1:1340000-1362500 GCA_903632075.3 Acanthosepion pharaonis
GTATTGACCAATGATAATCTCTTTCTTCGTTATTTTCTCAGCAATATTATTGGTGCTGACCTGTTCTCTCGGCTTCAGTCACTTTCCCACCGCCGTAATATCGCTTCCTTGTACCTTTTCTAGAATCATTTTCATAGTAATTGTTCTGATTTGGTTTAGTTTAGTCTGTTTTGTTTTATGGTATATCAACCTCGAGGGGTTATTTAATGCCGACAAGATTTTTATTGCTGGTAATATTTTTTAACAAAAATGTATTCCTGGCAATACTTTTTCCTTCAAAAATGCATTGCTGGTAATATTTTTTTCAAAAATGTATTGCTGGTAATTTTTTTTTTTTTAATGTATTGCTGTTATATATTTTTTTTTCAAAAATGTACTACTGGTAAAAAAAATTTCCGAAAATTTATTGTTGGTATTAAAAACATAGTGCTATTTTTGGGGGTTAAGTATTTGCCCAGCTAGACCATGAAAGGTGCTACCACCCCAGGTGAGGTGGACTTGGGTGGTTCCGCTTTTGCTTGCATTTGGATGTGGGGGCCTTACCCAGGACGCGGATGCATTTTATCGTCTTACCCAGGACGCGGATGTAGCTTATCGTCATAATCAGTACGCGGATGTGGATCGTCATACCCAGGACGCGGATGTGTTTATCGTCCCCAGGACGCGGAGGTGGTTTATCATCAACAGGACCAGTTGAATTATTGTCATACCCAGGACGCGGATTTTATCGTTATACCCAAGGCGCGGAAATCGTCTACCCAGGACGTGGATGTAGTTTATCGTTATACCCAGGATGCGGATGTAGTTTATCGTTATACTCAGGATGCGAATGTAGTTTATCGTTATACTCAGTACGCGGATGTAGTTTATCGTCATACCCAGGACGTGGATGTAGTTGATTAGTTATTGTCATACCCAGGACGCGGATGTAGTTTACCGTCATACCCAAGGCGCGGATGTAATTTATCGTCATACCCAGGACGCGGATGTAGTTTATCATCATACCCAGGACGTGGATGTAGTTTATCGTTATACTCAGAATGCGGATGTACTTTATCGTCATACCCAGGACGTGGATGTAGTTTATCGTCTTACCCAGGATGGGTAATTGTTCTGATGAACTTTTTCTCTTTGGTACATTGATTTTATGAATTTAAGCGAAGTGCTTGATTAGCGTCAAGTTTAATCGTCATTTTTTTTTCCTCACAGTTTTCACCACTGGAACTCTCTTCCAGCTCCATGCTTTCCAGCCAACTTTGATCTTCAAGTATTTAAATGCAATGTCAGTCGTTATCTACTGTCTTGTTTCCTTTTCTTTTGTTTTCGGTCTTTAATAAGGATGGGTAACCTCCTTTGTGTCTTAGTGGCTTTTGCCTTGCATGGGGTGATGATTTAAAAAATCATTAGCAATGCACTTTATATCATATATATTCTACCAGCAATGTTTGTATTTATTCCTGATTATCCTTTGAACCGGCCGCTTTTGATGAATTTAAGTGATCAGGAGTAAATATAATTAGCCGTTCAAAGGATAGCGAGTGGAATAATAAATCAGGGCGTCGAGTTCGAATTCTGTCAAGTTTATGATATTCACTTACGCGCAAATATCCTTGTGAAAGCAATGAATACATATATTCTCCTCCCAGTTAAGGATTAAATAGTAGGACTTGTATGAAAAAAAAAATTAGAATACAGAAAATTGTTAATGCAAGATTCATTCACAAAAGAAAAGTTATTCTTAAAATCCAGAATATGTTTCAGCTTTAAATAACACACAAAAGGTTGATAAACCGTAAACGTTCCATGACAATCTTTTTCTTGATTTTCATTTGACTATAGTAGAATCATTAGCATTGTATTTACACTACACATACAGTAGGTCCCAAAAAAATTCGACATTTGACCTTGGAAACAGATCAAGATTTTTAAATGCAATGTGAGCCATCGTTTAGAAATCATTTTAACTTGAATATCTTAAGACTATTGCCTTCAATGCAAAAATTTGGAAAAACTTTTAGCAAACAAATTTAGATTTGGTACCAAAATTTAACGAGGAACGCTGTTTATGCAAGGTTAAAGGATCTCAAGCAGAGAATCACTTCAGCACTGGATAATGTTACCGCAGACCTCAACTTTCTTATTCTTGAACACTTATGAAATTGGTCCCAGAATAAACTTATGATGTTCAACATCTCCTGTTGTGTTTTAGAATCCAGGCTTAGTAAGGGATTACTTTTAAAATGATGTCAATTTTTTAGGACACTGTATAATAGCCCTATTCTATCAGTAAACTTTACATTAATTCCTGACCACTGACAATACCTTTCTTCAGGTAGAAATAAGCTGCACATGTCTTTATTAATAGCCATATTCCATCAGTAATAATGTTCCAACCACTGATAATGTGCTTCATGCAAATTTTTATAATAGAAGAATTCATTATTATAAAAATGCTTGTATTTATTACTGACCATTGAAAATCATGAAGAAAAGGATTATCAGTGGAGTTTTAATAAGGTTAAATCGGCAAAAGTCGTCAAATAGAGTTGAAGAGATTACTGATGGAATCGAAATGGTCTTTATGCCAACTCACACTGACGAAAGAATCATCATCATCAAAACTGTTTTGATTTAAGGTCATGAATTAACATATTCCCTCATCTTCAGGGACATAGTATACTGATTCAACAATATTTTGCCAGCCTTCTTTGTCCTCTGCGAGTTTGCGGAAAATCTTCCTTGATTGTAAACTCTCCAAAGAAAAGGATCTTTTGTCTTAGACAAAGCCATGGGTTTTCTTTGAAATGAAGGAATTAAAAGTTCAGAGGTCATCCAAGAACCACCATAGTTTGAACCGAAACATCAAAGAACAAGACAAACAGACGAAAGAATTATGGATGTCCCTCGTTTTCCGAATCAACGAAAAGTGAATTAGCAACGACAACTAGTTTATATTGGAAAATATTTTTAGCGTTCCCTGATTTCAAAATAACGTCCTTTGTCTGTTTCGATGTCCAGATTTGTCGTCTAATGTAGAAAGCTTGAAATATAACAGTCTGATTAACGAGTTGTCTTCACACAATATTTATTTCATATAAAGCATTGAAAACATCCCGAAGCCTACCTGAAACTTATGAGCCGTTTTAAAAATAAAAAAGGTATTATTTTTTGCAATCGGAAGGAAAACCTTATGGAAGTTTCATTTTAGAGGTTTGGGAATGCTAAATAAGTTATTCCATATGAAGTAATGATAAATATTACTTTATTTTACGCCATTTTGGCCCACGAAAGATTTCAAATGAATGCCCGATATTCGGTAAACGGGAAAAAAAAAACTATATATGTAAAAGTGTAAATCCGCACACATTGATTGATATATCTCCTCTTACTTATAAGTTCTTTTAAAGGCAAAATGTTGCTATCGTTTATTGAACTCGAAGCTTTCTATGTCGACCAGAGGGCGCAGGTTACTATGAAAGAAATCTCCAATATTCAAACGGTAATAGCTTGAGCTATTTGAGGTATAATGGCTAAACATATATATATATATATATATATATATATATATATATATATATATATATATATATATATATATATATATATATATATATATATATATATATATATATATATATATATATATATATATATATAGAATTGTCTGACTAGATTACTCCGACAAGAGATTTTCAATGATTCGGAACAAATCGGTATTAGTCGGCACTTTTCGCCTGCGTAACGACCAGGAATTTTTTTCTAATATGAAGGTCTGGCTTGTGTTTATTACTGTGAATCTGTTTTTTTGTATGTATTCCTGTGTTTTTTTTTTTATTCAAGTACTTTTTTATTTTAAGGGTCGCAGGTGAAGACTGAAATGCCGTTAACATTTGGTCAAAAAGCCATCGTTTTTCGAGTCGCCATCTTAACTGGAAGGAATATATTGTATGCGTGTATATATGTCTTCCTGTGTATGTAAATGTGATTAAGATATTTTTCGTCTGGAAAGTTAAATCGCTTTTATTGTCAGATTTGTGTGGTTAAGGTTGTCTTTGTTCTGGAAGAAGGAATAAATTGCTTCAAATTAAAGGAGATAAAAAAGATTGCAAAGAAGAGGAAGAAAAAAATGAGGAGGAGGAGGAGGAGGAAGAGAAGAAGAAGAAGAAGAAGAAAGATCGAGTTAAAATATGAATATTTGAATGTAACAAAGGAACTGAACAGAAAGGAGAAGGAAAAAGAGAAAAAGGAGAGGAATAAGACGTCAAGAAAGGACAAACGAAAGAGAAGACGGAAATGGAAAGGAGAAAAGTAAAAAGGGGAGAAGGAAAAGAAAAAAGGGAAGAGAAAGGAGTGAAATCAGTAGAGAGAAAGAAAGAAAGAAAGGAAAGGAAAGAAAGGAAAGAAAGAAAAAGAAAGAAAGAAATGGAAGGAAAAAAGAAAGGAAGAAAGAAAGGAAAGAAAGGAAAAGAAAGAAAGAAAGAAAGGAAAGAAAGGAAAAGAAAGAAAGAAAGAAAGTGGAGAAAAGAAAGAAAAAAGAAAAGGAAGGAAAGAAAGAACGAGAAGAGGGAAGAAGAAAAATGAATAGGTGAAAAGGCGCCAAAGAAAGAAATAACAGAAAAAAATAGGAAGACGAAAAGAAGAAAATGGAATGAGGAAAATAAAAGGGGAAAGCAAAAATAAGAAAAGAGAAGAAAGCGAGAAAAGAGAGAGAAATAAAAGAGACGGAGAATAAGAAAAGGAAGAAAGAGAGAAGAGGAAGAAGAAGAAAAACGAGACTAAGAAGCTGATGCTGGTAAAGAAAGTAATTAGAAAAGAAATAAAGAAAAATGAAAATTAACTTTTAAACATCGATAATGCGAAAGAAGAAGAAGAAGAAGAAGAAGAAGAAGAAGAAGAAGAAGAAGAAGAAGTCAGTTTAATTTCTATGAATAGCTACACCCGTCCCTTCCACCAGAAAACGAAGCGGCGAGATCAAATATGGTGGAAAGACAAGCGGAAAATAACATGCAATGAAGACGAGTTCATGACGAAATAATTATTTCTTTCGGTCATACGACGAACGAAATTCCTTAATATGTCTTGGACACGAAATGACCAAAATGCTTCACTTCACTTGGGGAATATCTTGTCATTTGAAAATCTGAATGATCTCACTCTCTTTCTTGCTCTCTTTTTTCTTTTTTTTTTCTATCTATCTATCTATCTATCTATCTATCTATCTATCTATCTATCTATCTATCTATCTATCTATCTATCTTAGTCTGTTCATATCATCTATCTATCTATCTATCTATCTATCTATCTATCTATCTATCTTGGTCTGTTCATATCCATCTATCTATCTATCTATCTATCTATCTATCTATCCATTCATCTATCATCTAGTCTATTCATCTATCTATCTATCTATCTATCGATCTATCTATCTATCTATCTATCTTAGTCTGATTATATCTATCTATCTATCTATCTATCTATCTATCTATCTATCTTGGTCTGATCATATCTATCTATCTATCTATCTATCTATCTATCTATCTATCTATCTATCTATCTCGGTCTGTTCATATCTATCTATCTATCTATCTATCTATCTATCTATCTATCTATCTATCTATCTATCTATCTATCTATCTATCTTAGTCTGATCATATCTATCTATCTATCTTAGTCTGATCATATCTATCTATCTATCTATCTATCTATCTATCTATCTATCTATCTATCTATCTATCTATCTATCTATCTATCTCAGGCTGATCATCATATATCTATCTACGTATGAAAAATGAAAATATGATCTTTGGACATTTCCGCGATTTCCACTTTATTTCCGGAAAGTGGATCCGGTCGATAAATTTTCAGAATATTTCTTACACACACCTATATCCCTACACGTGCACGTGCAAAACGCATATGCTGAAACACTCACACACACACACACATATTTATATGTGTATATGGAAGGAAGTTTACTAAATTATTAAATCATCATCAGTATAATGGAATTATACATTGGAACATGAACATGCATATGCTTTTCTTTGCATGGATAATTTATGGCAAGAAATATATATATATATATATATATATATATATATATATATATATATATATATATATATGCATATTATAAATTTACTAATTTAAAAATATGGTCCCATCGATGCACAAGAATTACCTTTGTTTCAAAAACAGAAACTAAAAACTCTAAATTTAATTTTAGAATTAAATTAAAATCCTTACAATTGCTTCATTTTCAAGCGATTTTTGGAATAAATTGTTCTGAAATTTACTGATTTTATAAGCACATACATTCTTGATATTAGTTGTTAAAGTTACAGGGAATTCCTCTATATAAATTTATATGTTATATTCTTCCATATATATATATATATATATATATATATATATATATATATATATATATATATATAGATGGAAAATATACATACATATGCAAAATATATAAATACCCATACATGTATATTTTTAGAAAAAAAAATTCCAAGAGGAAGAATCCAGGTAGAACTCAATGTCTAGGACAGAGAAAGGATATAATAAAAAGGCTTAAATACTAATATTCCATGGTCATAATTTATTCCATTTACTTTCCTTCGTCCCATCTCTCTCCCTACCTCGTCTTTCCCTCCCTCTTATTCTAACATTAGATTGTCTATGGTGTGTGTATGTCACCACGAAATGTATCTTTATGCACCAGACATCCGTCAACATTCATTTTTTCTCTTAATTAGACCCCTTCCACCCATCTCTCCTAAAGTTTCTTCTGTTAAGGTTTTATCTCCCTCCTCCTCATACTTACACTTTCTCTAAATTCTGTTTTTATTTCCGGGGTTGTTTTTTTTCTGTTTTCTTTTTGTATTTGTCGGTCTGATGAATTGGATCGTATTTACGATTCCAATGGAATAAATTATGACCATGGAATATTAGTGTTTAAGCCTTTTTTTTTATATATATATATATATATATATATATATATATATATATATATATATATATATATATATGGTGGATTCTGATATTGAGTTCGACGTATGAGGTTCAGACGACCACGAACTAATTATCTGCCTATGAGGGGCATGACTTTTGAGACTGGCCCGAGAATTGCACAAAAGCTCACAAACAGTACAGGAGAATGATAGATGTTTTATTTTGCTTTCTCGTTTCATGTAGTCGACTGATGATTATTTCTCCGTGCAGCTATATCAAAGTTGTACTTCTTTAGCTCCAATACGACCAGAGCTGTTTTCCATTCTGGTGCTGAGTTGTTGTCCCGGAGAGTTCATACATTCCAAGTGCCGAGATGAAGTTGATGTTGTTTCATATTTACGAAGTAGCCAGATATGTGTGGAACTAATTAGATGTAATTGTCAGAAAACCAACACAATGACTTGTTTCAAGAGGTGAAGGCTTGTATCGGACCTTCCACATTGTTGGGATCTGTCGATAAAAAGTAACGGTGCAAAAGACTTGCCACGGAAACTCCGAACGACAGTCCTCATGCATTATTATCACGGAGATTAACCTCTCCGGATCACAGTCAATCTCAGCCAGTACATGCCTCTCAGCAGACACATGCAATATAATGACCGGGTTAAACTGTCATGAGTTTTCCTTCCCATCTGAAGTCTTTTTTATCGGGAAACCAACGCTAAAAAGATTGCTAACCAAAGCTCAGAGAGACTCCGTTCACCCTCATCAAGGGCAGCTAGCCCGCGCCAGTTCTCAACCTGATACTTTATATATTATACAACCACTGCTTTATCACGTTGATTAATGTGTCATTTATCAGATAATAGTTCAATTAAAACGTGTATCATTAACCTACAAAAAACAACAACAAAAAAAACCCCCCCAAAAAAACAAAAAAAACTATGCAACCAAACACTAACAAATCCTTACCAATATCACAATAAAAACACAAAGCTATAGAAAGTGCCATCAATACTAGAAGCATTAAAGAAGGCATATTCAATAAACTGCTATCAAATTTAGAACAAAATGCTGAACATATTTCATAAATCAAGAAAGGATGCAAAGAAATGAGAGGAAATCACGAACTGTCACGTGAAGACGAGACGACGCGATGTTTGAAAATGATGAAAGCGACACAACTCAAAAGTCAAAAGTTGCTGATAATGTTTTATGAAAGACGAAATTACTTCGATTACTTGGCATTGGATAATTTATATTTAATTATGTACCGGAAAACGAAAGACGAAATATAGAATCTTTAAAACAAATTCATTCGCGCAGAACTTTTGTTTATATGTATCTATATTCAGATTTGTATAAATAAAAAATAAAAAAATTCTCCCCAAATACACCCATATATAGACACACACACATATATATGTACATATATTAATTGGTGCAAAAATATATATATATATATATATATATATATATATATATATATATATATATATATATATATAGAGAGAGAGAGACTTTCATCTGTTCATTCCTTAATAAAATTAGCCTGACCCCGGAAATGGTCAGGTGTTTGATCACTGGACCCTTAACAGCAAATTCTCTTTTATCGCTTTCTTTGCAATGACAATATTTCTTGAATAATATGACCCTTATATTGTGTGCAAGGCAAAGCATCTGACATCATCGAAATTAGTTCATCTGATAGAGTTAAAAAAAAAATTCTAACATCTCCGTAATCTCAAAGCACTTAGTTATCACATATTTTTACTCTGATTCTCGACAGTTCAATTTACGCCACTTCGCTTTTACAAAACACCGAAACTTCGAGGTCTTTCACCCGCTATACGTAACGTTAAAAAGAAGCGATTAAGATTTTTGAGTTTCTCAATCTGAAAACTTAACGTTTTTATGCATTTGACTGAACATTGACAATCCCTTTCTTCCTGATTTTCAGGGCTATTTTTTTATTATAGAATCATTAGCAATGCATTTCCCTTATACATCTAATAACCCTATTGTATCAGCAATGTGTGTATTAATTCCTGACCAATAATAATCAATTTCTATCTGATTTTTAATCCATTCCTACAGTAAATTTGGCACTAATCAAATAAACTGGTTCACTCATAAAAAATTGAGTAAAATTCTTTGCAAACCATTTTTGTTCATTAACCTTTATTGATGTTTCTCGAGCCACAGCATTTGTCAGAATCGAAAAATATTGATGTTTTTACATTATTTTAGACAGTGGGTCCTGTCATTATATATATATATATATATATATATATATATATATATATATATATATATATAGTTCCAGAGTCCTACGAGGCTGGCATCCCGCTCTCACCCCCTCACTGTCGAAACTCCTAAATGTAGCCGTCTCTTCTACTCTAATAGCTTCATGTCTCGCACCTCTCGCCTGTGGAACTCCCTTCCCTTCTCCTGTTTCCCTGTGAGCTACAATCTCCAGCTATTCAAGTGTAATGTCAATCGACATCTCCAGTTGCTTTGATCTATGCACTACCCTTCTCCTCATCCTTTCTTCTATCTCTCCTATCTGATCTTGCTATTTCCTGTAACCCCTTGCATCCTAGTGGCTTCCCGCCTTGCTTGGGGTGAAACGCTTAAAAAATATATATATATATATATATATATATATATATATATATAATAGATGCTAATTTATAGTCTGCCCACTGACACCTGAAAAAAAGATTTTTAACCGAAATGTCGAAAGTTTTAAAAAGATTAAAAAATATAATTTAATTATAAAAAAAAACAATAGGTATTTCCTCTCAATAGTAACATAAAGATTTTGATGATAAAACTTTGTTTTTATTAAGTTTAGGGCAATTTTTTCGTCATAGTATGCTCTGCTTTTAGCGAATTTGTGTAGGTACCTCGTATTATATAAAGACATTGCTATGATTTTGCGGCACAAGTTATTTTTAATTTTTTTAGAACCTTCGACATTTCGGTTAAAAAATCTTGATTTTCAGGCGTCAGTGGGCAGACTATAAATTAGCATCTATTATATATATATATATATATATATATATATATATATATATATTTTATATTCGACTATAAATTAGCGTAGAAAGTTTTAATTTTTTTGCGGTGAAAAACATTGATTTGAAAATTCTTGTAAAATCAAATAATTGTTGGATTTTATTGAAACTTTCAGGACGTATTGACACATGAATGTAATTATTTTAGAAATTTCTTTTTTTGGAAAATCTTGGTAAAAATATTTTTTTTACATCTGGTACCCCGCACCAACTCATTTAATTTTATAACATTACGAAAAATTAAATTTCTGCAAATCTTAATTTTTATCTTAGGTAAAAGCTGGACAGCTTGGGGAATTTAAAACTTCAAATTCTTTTTGTGAAACAGGAACCCCATTTACAGAAAATCTGCTCTGAATCATAATATAAAAATGCCATAAAACTAAGACATTATTTAAGTAGAAAAGCTTTCAATTGCTTTTATGAATTAGATATATTATCTTAATTTTCGAAGAATAATGAATTTTTGCAGGAATTGTTTTAAGTTTAAAAAAATTAATTAGAATAATTTAGAAAGTTTTAAATCTTTTAAAATTCTGCCTTAATGTGTAAGTTTTAAATCTTTTAAAATTCTGTCGTAATGTGATATTTTTATTAAGTAAAAACTATATTTACTAATTATAAATCGAAAGGTTTATTACAATTTACTGACCCCTAGTATTCAAACAAGTATTTTGAAGTTGTTTGTATTTGTATAAACGTGACGATCTTTGTAAATATGGAAGCTCATATCCAACATTATTACAAAATCAGAGCGATAACTATTGTGAATTTAAAGCCAAAGTACCGAAATTCAGTAAAACATTAGATGGCGGAGAATATTTTCCTAATTTTTTTAGATTACTTAGTACTTAAATATTATATATAAAAGGCGCTCACGTTATATTCCTCAGTTATTTTTAACAGATATAAACATTGTAAAAAAAATTAGATAAACTTTCATCTCTCATTCAAGCCGTCAGCATGTCAACACTGTAAATAAACAGCTACTGCCATGTTAAAATGCATTTCTAAGATATTTTAAACTAAAAGTAAATAATATTTGTTTGAAATCAGATTAATTAAACTTTAAAATCAGCGAATATATATATTATTACATCAAAAAAATTTTTAATTCACAATACTTACCACACACACAAATATATATATTATGAAATGGACAAAGTCCGACAATTATTTAAAGATATTTTTTATGTGTGTACCTTCTTTTTATAGATACAAATATTAAAGTAAATGCTCTATTTAAAATAAACAGTATTAATGAATGTCCGAGAAATTTTCGGGCGACGCATATTTTCTATGAAAATTCCTTGGACATTCCAGCCGGTAAATGTTAATAATGTTAATTATACACATAGCATTTACTTAAATATTTGTATCTATAAAAAGAATGTATAAACATAAAAAATGTCTAATATATATATATATATATATATATATATATATATATATATATATATATATATGAGGCACTTTGGAGTGAGGTGAAACCTAGGTAGGTTTTCCTGGCTCTTTAGGTTCGTAGTTAGATTTGCTCTACTTAGTATACTGAGCACTTTGCTTAGTTATTTTTACTTTACTCGTGTCGGAGTTTTTTTTTCTTTGGACTCTGAGCTTGGATTCTGGTCGATTGTTTTCGCTTGAATTACATGTTCTTAGTTCTTTCTTTTTTTATTCCTTATTTTTCATTGGGTTTGTTCATTTACAAGCCAAAACACCTAAGGTTTTTCCGAACGATTATATATATATATATATATATATATATTTATATATATATATATATATATTTATATATTATATATATATATATATATATATATATATATATGAGGCTGCTTAATGTTGGAGCTAAAATATATACAGATAAAGAGTGTTGATATAAGAATCAACACTGAATGGCGAATGTCAGTTTAACGCCTCAATTCGATCACTGTCTGTCTGTCTGTTTGTCTCTCTCTCTCTCTCTCTCTCTCTATATATATATATATATATATATATATATATATATATATATATATATATATATGTGTGCGTGTGTGTGTGTGTGTGAATAAATAGTCTCTTCATTTTCACCGGCCTTTATCCTGAATGAATTTAAGGACCTCCCCAAAATGTTGGTATTGCTATTATTATTATCATTGTCATCAGGAACTCCATAATTATTATCAATTGTTTTTTTTTTTGCTTTTTTTGTTTTTTTGTTTTTTTTTTATTAATCCGAGTTATTTCTCTATCAACGTCGAAATACACTTTGCGCTTAAAACAAACAAAACAACAGATCAGCAACCAGTAACTAATTTGGAGTCGAAGAAAAAATAATGGGAGATAAAAAAAAAAAAAAAAAACACGGTCCAAAAATAACCCAAAAAATGCCGTATAAATGAAATAATGAATTTTCCTAAGAGGCTTACAACTTTTTCTTTGATTTGACAAAAGTAAAAGAAATAAGGAAAGCAACAAAAACATAGGTCATTTCTGGCTGATGTCACTTTTTATTTATCGGATCAGAAAAGAAAACAATGGCGCCCAATTCGATTCAATCATTTGAATTAAAAGAATGAGACTTTCTGATTAGACCAGCATCTTTTTTTTTTCTTTTGTTTGACCAATTTTTATTTATCTCTTTTCCAGCTTCTCTCTTAATCTCGGACAGTGCTACGTTTTTATAGAAAATAAGATGGATCATCACATTTTTTTCTCACTCATTCAACAGGGTCAGCAACGTTTTACCGGACCAAAAACAAACGGGTAACTACTGATCAGTCGGGGATGATATATCTAGAAGAAGGTAAGCCATATTGAAAATCTTAAAATAATCTGGGGGGCACAAAATATTATTGTATTAAAAAGTGATTTTTTTACGGCTTATCAACCCTTTGCGGATTATTTAAAGTCGAAACATATTCTGGATTGTAAGAATATTTCTTTTTCTTGTCGAGGGAATGTTTGCAGCTATATATATATATATATATATATATATATATATTTGAGAATAACAATGTTTGTTTCGCGATACAAGTCATACTATTTAACCCATAGCTGAGGAGGAGGTGATGGTTTGTTACATTTCTCAAGAGCATTTGCGCGTAATGTAACGAAACCGACTGGAATTCGAACTCGGCACACCGATTTTCAATTCCGAGCCGCTAACACCATCGATATATCCACGGTTGTAAAGACGGAAATTGTGGAAAAAAGTTTATATTAATAGATACAAATAACTGCAAAACTGGATTTTACCATCACAAAATGACCCTTAACAATATGCAAATGCCACGACACTCTCAAAATTTTACTGGGATATTAAAACAGATGACTATACACCGGTAGTAAATTGTGACTGAGGAGTTGGTAGAACCAACGAAACTTAAGTTGCACTTCGAATGTAGGTATATATATATATATTTATTAATATATATTAATAGATACAAATATATTAAAGTGGGAAGTCGAGCAAAGAAAAAATGTTACCGTAAAGTGGTTAATCAAGTAAATATATCAAAAAAGCAAATCGGTTATCGATTGTCCGAGCTGAATCGTTGACAAAACATATAAATGTGCGTACAGCGATTAAAAAAGTGGAGAAGATAAGATTCTCTCGAATAATCAGCAGTACGAATCACAGACAGACTACATTTAGACCTAGCAACCATTCGTTCAGCTGACAAAGGGAAGGCAGCTCAGACTTAATGTAAAGATTCTCAAACAATCTCAAATCCTAATCTGAAGGTATTCTGCTGACTACTGTGAAAATCTCTGGTAAAAGACGAAGCACAAATAATATATATATATATATATTATTTATTTATTTTTTGTGTCCATATATGTTTTGTTCTCTATTGATCTCTGAAGAGCGAGGAGCAATAACGGGTTAGCTATTTTGCTGTTTCTGTTTTACTATATTCTTCGATTCCTCACTTTACGGTGTGTAGTATTTATGCTTATTTTTTGCTCTTCTTCCATTTTTGTTTTAATATAATTGTATATACTGTAGAATCTCTGACAACCGGACTAAGAAGACCTCCGGATATGAGGAATTGGTTACAAAGTCCGGATATGAGGGGTTGTATTTAGATTAAAATAAAAGAACTGAAATCAGGTATAACATTTATTTTCAATGTGTTATAGCAAACAAAATAAGCTAATGGTGAGTGAAATATAACGGAATTGATTTTAAGGAAAAAGAAATAAATTATGTAATGTTAATGAAAATTCATTAAATTAAGTATGCCACGTATGCAAAACAAATAATATAACGAGGATTTTTTTAATCCTTGTTGCATGATGATTCTTTCTCTTCTAATGTCATTCTCAAATTTTTCTGCATTTCGTTTTGCTTTTGTTCTTGAAATTTTTTAAATGAAAGACACTTTTTAACTGTGCGTGCGTTATTGCAATCGTCATAGCTGAATGCTGGCTTTCTTTTCATAAAACTGATAACCTTTTCAACAGCTTTTTCAATTTCAGTCCAGGTTTCATCACAATCATGTTTTTTATTTCCTTGTTCATTGTGACAGTTTGAATGCTGGAGAATAGTTTCTTTGGAAGATTTTATATCATACAATGTCGACTTTCCTTCGTTGAACTCAGCCATTAGTTACAATGAAATTTCACAAGCGTCTAGTCTGTTTAAAATTTCCACTTTTTGTGATAACTCCAAAGTTGTTCTTTTCCTCTTATTCCCATCATCTTTTGCACCAATACAAGCCATTAGGGTAAGAAATAAACATAGGCAATTATCCATAGTAAATTTCCTTAAAAACAGAAATTTCAAATCAGTTACATATCACCCAAATAATTCAAATATACACCACAAAATCATGTCCGGATATGCGGGACACTGGATATCAGGCACTCCGGATATGAGGGACTCCGGGTTTGAGGGATTCCGGATATGAGGGATTTTACTGTACTATGATATACTTTTAAAATGTCCGGCTTTAAAATGTCAAAATGAATCTTAAAATGCCATGCAAGTAAAAGAAAAAGATTATGAGTATTTTCTGGTGAACTCTTTTTTTCGTATGAATTCATAGCATCATTTTACAGACCTCAAAATATTTCTTTTGGGTTTGTATGAACTGACAGTGACTTTTTAGGGAAATTCTGTATTCCAGGATATTAGGTTGATGCAAAAGTTGCCAGCATTGTTATGACAAAATATTTAGTCATATAAAGAAATATAAACATCTAATCTGATGCTTCTACTATTTAGAGATTCTTTATAAAATTCAAAGAAGAATCTGCAATGCTATTGGTCCTGACCAGGCATCTCAACTTCAGTGTTCTTTCCCAACGCCGTAACATAGCTTCCCTTTGCCTTTTCTATAAACATTTTCATGGTATTTGTTCGGACGAGCTTTCCTCTTTGGCACCAAGACTTTATGAATTTGATCGCAGTCCTAGATTGGCGGCGTGGTCTCATCATTTTACAGTTGAAATGGATAGATGTAACCGTAAGTTCTATGCTAATAGCTTGTTCTCTCAGACTTAACTCTTGTGGAACTCTCTTCAGCTCGCTTGCTTCTAGTCAACTTTGATCGCCATAAATTTAAATGCAATGTTAATCGTTGTCTTCATAATACCTGTTCTTTTAGTGTGTTCGCTCTTTAATAATGTTTTTATTTTTTCTTAACACTCACTAACGCCTTGCTTCAGGTAAAATTGTTACGTTAGTGCTACTGCACATGCGCACAAACGAGGGATGCTAGGAATTCTAAATTGTTTTGTCTTTTTGTTTGTTTTGGTATATAATCTAATCAATTTCATTTAGATTCTTTTTTTCTTTTTCTTTCCATCACTTTTTGTTGTGGTAGGATCCACCTAATTTGCATAGTGGAGTACCGACCATATAAATATGGTTGGTACCGGGAAGAGAGGGAGGAATCAAGAGATTCAACCAGAGACTCTGCCCGACTGCGACTCAGTCAACACATTCTCCAGGAACGGTCTTACCAGGAATATACAAAAGACTATATGTAAATATTGTGTACACTTTCTTGTTTCAATACATTTTGTTCTAAGTACATTTTGTGTTGCATTATTATTCCATGCATTAGTCAAGTTTCAACACTTTTGTTAGTAGATATTACACACTGTAATAATAAAAGTTCTGCCAGAAGTAGGGAAATGTTGTAAGCGCCAAGGGGCAAATTTATTGTAGATGTCCTTCCGGTCTAGAGACTCTCTAGATATTTTCATCGTAATGAATTGCTTTCTCCTTTGGTCAGAGTGGCATTTTTTTATGTCAAAATTGTGGTCAATCTCGTTACGGTGGGCAACAAACGCATTTGATGTATTGTTTTGTAAAATGTCCCTTTTGTGTTCATATGATGTTTTATTTTTTGAGACAATTATTAGAGTCGATAGAGTAAATTTATCCTTCAAGTTTTAGGTTTTATTTAGTATTGAATAGGTCATTTATTGTTTTAAATGTAGTAGTAACAAATTTTATGTTGAGTTTAGATAGATTCTTTCCAATTGTAGTTGTGATAGAGTTATTTGATAAGACAATAATTTTTTTTGATTCATTGTGTTTGTCAGCCGGGGTGGGGGTGCTGTTCTTCTATTTTGGAATATTTTATGAGCCTTTTGTTTAGAATTGAATATGAAATAATTAGAGCACCGAAGAAACTTGAGAAAAAAAAGTTAAAATGACTAAAAGTGATCTAGAAACAATCTACCCTGGGGATTTGTTCGAAATTTCAGTTACCTGAAGAAGGCCAGAGCGTACAACAGCCGAAACGTTGTGGATATGGCGATGAGGGTAAAAGTCCGAATAATTTAAATAACAGAAAAGTATATATATATATATATATATATATATATATATATATATGAGGAAATAATAAATTGTCCCAATTAGCAATAGTCACAGATGAGCGTAGAAATTAAAAGAGGTTTGATACAGCAAGACACGAGGTAATAATAAATCGTTCCACTTAACAATTACCCCATTTAAGCGTAGAGCTTAAAAATGTTTGATATAGCAAGGTCCAAGACAATTAAAAATCGTCCCACTTAACAATTACTCCATTTAAGCGTAGAGCTTAAAAATGTTTGATATAGCAAGGTCTGAGACAATTAAAAATCGACCCAATTAACAATTGCCCATTTAAGCGTAGAGCATAAAAATGTTTGATATAGCAAGGTCCGAGACAATTAAAAATCGTCCCACTTAACAATTGCCCCATTTAAGCGTAGAGCATAAAAATGTTTGATATAGCAAGGTCCAAGACAATTAAAAATCGTCCCACTTAACAATTGCCCCATTTAAGCGTAGAGCATAAAAATGTTTGATATAGCAAGGTCCGAGACAATTAAAAATCGTCCCACTTAACAATTGCCCCATTTAAGCGTAGAGCTTAAAAATGTTTGATATAGCAAGGTCCGAGACAATTATAAATCGTCCCACTTAACAATTGCCCCATTTAAGCGGATTAATTAAAAATGGTTTAATAGGGCAAAACCTAGGCCAATAATAAATTATTCAAATTAACAAAAGGCCCAGGTAAACGTAGAAATTAAAAATGGGTTTAATACCGCAAGACCCTGAGCAATAATAAATCGTCCCACTTAACAACAGACCCAGTTAACCGGCGAAATTAAAAGCGGTTTCATACAGCAAGACCCAAGGCAATAATTAATTGTCCCAACTCAACAAAAGTCTCGGAGCAAAACCAAATGGAATAATAAATCTTTACGTCATAACAAAATCATATTTACGTAGGGTCCCACTTACACGCAGTACACTGTATTCTCATGTTATAAATATCTGATTTACAGATAAGAAAGTCTTATTAATATTTCATATTTGTTCTGGCTTTTGTTCTGGCTTTAACCATAGCGTGATTACCGCCCGTTTTAAAGTGAAAAATATACATTGTCCAAATGCTCAGGCAACGGCTATTGATTTGTTTTTCTTCTGATGTTGGTAAAAAATGAAATGAATCAGTAACTCCAGTTTATCTTTAGATAATGATTTTGCGAAAAAAATGTCTTGTTTACAAACATTTATCGTATCTTAAATGATAGGTGAGATGAAAACACACACAAAATAAATAAAAAGCGTGCTATCTCATTTTTTTTACAAACAATTTTTGTGTTGGTCGCATCCAACAGTAATCGGTGTGAATGACATGTCTGCATAAGTGTTGACTGGAATGGCCAGATTCCTGATTCAAATACATTATTCTGGCAGTATCCAGAACAGTCACAAGATACACGCAATAATTATATCTGATGTTTTTCTTATAAATTATTATTGATCATATTCTGAAATACGTATCTACATAATAAATATTTTTTTAAAAAAAAGCAAGATTAAAACTTTTGTATTATACAATCACTTTTAACTCTCGCCATATTTATTATACAATTAAAATACACTCGCCTGCATACGTATAGATAATGAACTCCTTACATACACAAAACGGGTACGTGACCGAGAGGCCAGAACGTTTGCATTCTAAGACCCGGGTTCGAATCTAACCATAGTCGATTTGTCAGGAAGGAGACTTCCTGGTGTTATCGGACTGCAGGTTTCGATCCCAGCGTGCAGCACCTTTGCAAAGTGCCTGAAAACCATACCACGGGTTGAACCAAGCCTTGTGAGTGAAATTGGGTAGACGGGACTTTGGGGAGTGTCGATAGCTATGCTAGCACGAAGTCACAAGTCATCGTGGTCGAGGTCTTTAGCGATGTCTTGTTCAAACTGTTGATCACGCTACATAACTTGGTCTTTCCCAGAAAATGTAACTACGGTCAGGTCAGCTCAGCATATTTGCAGTATAAACCACAGGTGGGCTATTGAATATAAACACAAACGAACCTGCAAAAGTGATTGTCTAGTCGCCCTAGTAGACGGATATCCTCGAATACGAGTGGCCAGCTGTATATGCATAAAGAAATATACAAAGGAGCGTAAGACAACGATGTGCCATCTCACCGGACTTAACCTTTACTTTGAGACGATCCCGAGAGAATTAGAAGTCCCACCAGGATTCGCTATTAGCGGAGACAATCTTAACAACATAAGATTTGAAGATGACACAGTGTTGATAACAGACACAAAAAGAAAAATTGCAGAGAGAAGGTAGTAAAAAAAAAAAAAAAATGAGAACGAATGTCTTCGTCAATTGCAAGAAGACAAAATGTATGGTTGCCTGCAAGAGGAAGAGCCCAATGTGTAAAGTCGAAATGAAGCAAGTGCAAACATTAGTACGCAAGGGGTTACAGAGAGTTGGAGCGAGAGCAAATAGGAGTGATAGAGGAAAGGATGAAGAGAAGGATAGGGGATAGATCAAGGCATCTGGAAATGTCGATTGACATTACATTTGAATAGTTGGAGATTAGAGAAACAAGAAATGAGGAGGGAGTTCCACAGGTGAGAAGTGCGAGACATGAAGCTATTGGAATAGAAGAGACGGCTAAATTTAACAGTTTCGACAGTGAAAGGGTGAGAGCGAGATGCCAGCCTAGTAGAACGCTTAAATTCATGAAGTCTGGGAACCAGCGAAAGTAGCTTATCGGAGCAGTTACCGTGAAAGTATTTGTAAAAAAGACAGAGGGAGGCAACGGCACGTCTGTGAGAGAGCGGCTGCAGACGAGATGCCAGATCAGGGCCAATTACATTGCATATCCGTCTCTGGATTTTTGATCAGAGGACGAAAGATGTCACACCGAAAATCCGAAGGAACAACGGAAGATGCCTTCCAAAATTGAAGAAAAATTCTAATCCATCAAACGTTTCTAGAAATCCCACTTAAACGGGAAAGTTTTGTGTCAATTCCACCAAAATTGCCCCACGTAACGAAATTTCCTCTTAGACCGGGAAATTAAAACTTGATACAACAAAACCAGGAAGAATAATAAATCGTCCCACTTAATAACAGTCCCAGTTAAACGTAGACATGAAAAGAGGCTTGGTACAGCAAGGCCGGGGAAATAATAAATCGTTCCACTCAACAAGTGTCTCGGTTAAGCGGAGAAATTAAAAATGGTTTAATAGGGCAAAACCTGGGCCAATCATAAATTATCCAAATTAGCAAAAAGCCCATGTAAACGTAGAAATTAAAATAAGGTTTAATAGGTCAGAATCTGTTTGCAATAATAAATAGTCCCACATAACCATTGTCCCAGTTAAGCGGAGAAATTAAAAGAGCTTTAAGTGGACAAACAATATTTAAAAAAAAAACAACAGAAAAATCATTACAAACAAAGAAAAGAGGGTTGAAATATCATTTTAATATCGGTCTTCCTATATGGCATTGAATGCTGGACAATTACTGACGTCAGGCAACGGAAATCTGATACTACAGAAAGATGCTGAGAATGCCATGGACTAAACATGTGAGTAATGAGGAAGTAATGGGAAAATGGAAACAAAATGGAAACTTCTTCTTAGAATCAGAAAGAGACAATTAAAATTTTAGCGTAAATAATGTGGTAAGAGGGCTTGGAGAATTTGACACTCACAGTTCAAATGGAGAGGGACAGAGGAACGCAACGAATTACATACCTAACGCTTATCCATAAATGGTTCGGAGAACAGTAATAAGGATATATATATATATATATATATATATATATATATATATATATATATATATATATAAATTTATTATCTGTTTAACTCTTGGATAAGACTTGTGTTTTTATGTCCATCGCTTTCGTCATATTGAACTTAATTTGTATTTTAATGAATTTTGTCTTGAAAATGGTTTATTAAAAGAAACGTCTGACGTCGACAATTGTTTCATTTTAACTACAAAATGGATTTTTGTTTGTTTTCATACATTCTGTCGGATTTAAATCCATTTAGACTTGCTTATATATATATATATATATAAAATTAATGGCAAAGTTCTATAAAGTTGTGGAAAAAAGCCGTTAACGTTTTAAGAGGAATGCCACTGCACACAGAATTAAATATACATAATATGTTTAACAGCCACTCAAAAAACGCTAACATTTCATTGATTAAACACACGCAGACAAGGCATACCTATGGCAACTGCACAATCACGGAACAGAAAAAAATGGATCGTAACTCAGCTGCATCTTAAACGCACATCGTCAATTCCAACAGACGTGACATGCAAGTTGTTTACATATATACACCCTTGAAATTGAAACAACCGCTTTAATTTCCTTTCCGGTCGGTTTTTAGAATGTAATCGATTTCTAATTTTTACTCAGATTCGGTCATTTGCCGTGATGTGTAGCAATATGAATCAATTTTTGGAGTGCATGATAAAATTTGTTTGGCCTTGAAAAATATTACGTCATCCGTGATTGCATCAGATTTTCATCACACCCAGACACTATTTTCTCGACTGTCGATTAGTTGTCCTACGACCATTGTCTGCAATGGACGTTACTGTTGTGGTAAACCCTCTTACAGTATAATGAACTCTTCCTCCTCTCATAAATACAAACTGCGAGAGTCGGATGAGAAGATGGTGAAGTGGAGTGGAGTAGTAGACGCAGTGCTAATCTACTTATTACTAACACTGTTGTTTTGTACACACACATATATATATATATATATATATATATATATATATATATATATATATATATCTTATATATATTTTTTCAACCTACCTTCGTCTTCCCTGTCTTTCTTTCTGGCCCCTAAACAGGCCATAACAATTACTCCAAGGAAGCGTATGAAAATTTAACGCTGCTTGAACACACTAGCCGTAGCAGTGAGCAAATCAAAGTACTATCGACTGGTTCGGAAACTCTTATGATTTAAATCCAATCGAGAATCCGTGGTCAATCTGCAAGGAACGACTTAATGTAATGGACATACGAATAATGAGGGAATTATTCGTTTTGTCTCAATTAAATTGCGCAAAGGTGTATATTATAAAGAAACCAGAAAGAACATTAAGGCAATGTAATAAAAGACAAAGGGAGTGAACAAATGAAAGAGGCTGAATAATTAAGAAAAATCGTGGAAAGAAAAGAGTCTCGATATGAAATAAAGAATATCGAAGAAAGAAAAAGAAAAGGAAAAACAAAATTGTTATTTACATGTCAAGAAGAAATGTCAACTTTTCAAGCTAACGGCCATTATCGAATCTTTTAGAATTGATTTGATTTCCATTTTAGCCTGCTATCCGAAGCAGCCAATCGAAGACTTTAAATTCAAAACCGGCGATTTGCGACTTGTTTTCCGACTTGACAACAGCCCCAGGGTAATAGATGTTTACAATTCGAATGCACAAAAGTCGCAATATCAAAACGCTAACATGTAAACATTTTATCTGAGAAGGAATGGAACGTGCCAGTGAATTAAGTCTTGGAGAAAAAAAAATATTCAAACAGCCATTGTCGAAATAACAATCTCTGAATATTCGTTAAGATCGCTGTTGTGATTAGAATTTTCCACTAGTCCGATTGTTTACGAATTTCAAAACGAAAACGAGGCTAAACAGAGTCTGGATGAGGTAGGAGTCGA
>CAHIKZ030000458.1:1367500-1390000 GCA_903632075.3 Acanthosepion pharaonis
CTATGCTGAGGACGCAACCATTTACTCCTCTTGCGATAGTAAGTCGGACCAGTCCGCTAAGGTCAAATTGGCGGCTGATGTCAAAAAACGAGCTTCAGTCTGTTGTTAACTGCGGCAAAGGATGGTTTCTTAATTTTAACGCCTCAAAAACTAAACTAACCTCTTTCAATCATCTAAGAGAGCTCTTTCTGTTTGACATCAACCGTGAGTTCTATGCGAACAGTTTATTTTCTCGCACTTCTCGCTTGTAGAACTCTCTTCTGGCCCCATACTTTCCAGTTAAGATAATCTTCAAAACTTTAAATGTAATGTCCGTGTGTGTTTGTGTGTGTGTGAGAGAGAGAGAGTGTAGCGTAGTGGTTATCGCTACGGGGAGTGGAATTAACCAGTTGAGTTCAAATTGAGGTCGAGGCCTTAACGTTAAGGCCCGCCCAAATATCCATGGAAAGGTAGGAGACTATCTCTTGTCTTCCAGCTCCAGGTGAGCAGCAGGCAGATTCGGATCTCTATCTGAGGTTTGCAATCAGATTAGCTGAGTGAGAACTCTAAATTCAAAACCGCTTGGGCATCACCCTCGTTTTTACGTGTTTTTCCTACGGAAAAAAACACAGCAAGAGGACCTAGTATGATTAAATGCAAGACAGACAGGCTAAAGTGAAGGGGATCTAACAAAATTGGTCATTTGATTTCCTTTTCTTTTTTGTTCGGTTTTAGTTTTCTTCTTTTTTTTATTCATCCACGATTCTGTCTTTTTTTTACATTAATCTTTCTTTCTTTCTTTCCTTCTTTCTTTCTTATATTTATCTTTCTTTCTTTCCTTCCTATTTCAATCTTTTTTCTTTCATTACTTCTTTTTTATATTAATCTTTCTTTCTTTCTTTCTTTCTTTCTTTCTTTCCTTCCTATGTTAATCATTTTTCTTTCATTCCTTCTTTCTTATATTAATCTCTCTTTGCTTTTCTTTCTTTCTTTCTTTCTTTCTTTCTTTCTTTCCTTCCTTCCTATGTTAATCCTTTTTCTTTCTTTCCTTCTTTCTTAGATTAATCTTTCTTTCTTTCCTTCCTATTTCAAACTCTTTTCTTTCATTCCTTCTTTCTTATATTGATCTTTCTTTCTTTCTTTCTTTCTTTCTTTCTATGTTAATCATTTTCATTTCATTCCCTCTTTCTTATATTTATATTTCTTTCTTTCTTTCTTTCTTTCTTTCTTTGTTTGTTTGTTTGTTTGTTTGTTTGTTTGTTTCTTTCTTTCTTTCTTTCCTTCCTATGTTAATCATTTTTCTTTCGTTCCTTCTTTCTTAAATTTATCTTTCTTTCTTGCTTTCTTTCTTTCTTTCTTTCTTTCTTTCTTTCCTTCCTTCCTTCCTATGTTAATCATTTTTCTTTCATTCTTTCTTTCTTATATTTATCTTTCTTTCTTGCTTTCTTTCTTTCTTTCTTTCTTTCTTTCTTTCTTTCTTACGTTAATCATTTTTCTTTCATTCCTTCTTTTTTATATTTATCTTTCTTTCTTGCTTTCTTTCTTTCTTTCTTATATTAATATTTTTCTCGTTTTAGTTATTCACCTTCTTGTTTCCTATATTCATTTGCCTTTCTTTCTTTATACCTCCCAACCTACCTCCCTACCTACCTACCCTGTTGATAACCTCTTGACTGAGCTCAGGACATCTTTGCTCTCTTTATCTCTCAAATGCTCGGAATCTACCCCTCAAACCAATGACATAACTCCCACCCCACTAAATGGACCCACCCAATTTCCATACTCTATGACTGTTCGAGTACACTTGTCAAATTGATGTAGAATCTGCTTAACCGTTTCTTTTCTCTGACGACCTGTCTGTCAATCAAGCACCTTACGCCAACTCTCTCCTGTTAACCATTTGGGTCACTTACACTTATTGAACATCATATACATCTTTGTTTTATATTTGGTGGGGTGGAGGTCATTCAACATCATAAAATGTGGTTTTCGCCCACTATTTTCTCGATTATTTCGATCTAAAAGATCGAAAACTTTATCCTTATATTCTCAGAACCCCAATAATATGTAAATTTCCCCAAAGCGGATATTAAAACATCCTGAAGTATTTGTCTTTAAAAAACATTATTATATGTTTTGTGGCACTAAATATATATGGGCGGCCTCAATAGTAACTGAAACATGTACAGCTATAAACCCAACAATTAAAACCGTCCTGGGTGTGACGATAAACTACATCCGCGACCTGGGTAAGGCGATAAACTACGTCCAACAGCAAGGCCTCTAATTGCTGGCGTTCCCAGGTCCACCCTGACCCTGGATGTAAGTACCTGTTAGGGTCCCAGCTATGGGCAAATAGTTGACACGCAAACTTGTGTAAAAATAGGTTTTAATACCAGAAATATTTTGTAATAAAAAATATTACCAGCAATAATTTTAGAAAGTGTTGTGGAGTATTTTCACAGTGGATGCTTGTATTTCTAATAAGTCGTCCTGAATTAGGTCCGACGTACAAAACGTTGAACTTGGAAAATAAGAGTCAATGGCGCAGCAATCTAGTTGTGATGGTTTTTCAAATGTGGACTGACGCGCTCAACACCGTTCGGTATTTATCTTTTCACCCACGGAAAAGAATATGGCACAAGGCCGGTTTTTTATAGCCCGTAGGCTCGGCCGCCTTTGAAGCCGATTAAAATACCTCCCGGACGGTCCGACGCTAACGCAAGTTCGACAGGAGGCGTGCGCAGTCAGAGACCGCTCAACACCGTTCGGTATTTATCTTTTCACCCACGGAAAGAATATGGCACAAGGCCGGTTTTTTTTGGGTTTCCCCGAGCCCGTAGGCTCGGCCAAAAAATAGCCTTTGAAGCCGATTAAACGGGTTTCAGGCCTGTCTACCTCCCCCGGACGAAACCTTGCCCTTCGGCAAAGCCTCGTCGGGTTCCTCTTCTAATGCAGAGAGTTCGAAGGGAGGCGTCCGCAGTCAGAGACCGCGAGGCACCGTTCGGTATTTATCTTTTCACCCACGGAAAAGAATATGGCACAAGGCCGGTTTTTATGTGGGTTTCCAGCCCGTAGGCTCGGCCTAAGTTGAAGCCGATTAAACGGGTTCAGGGCCTACCTCCCCGGACGAAACCTTGCCCTTCGGCAAAGCCTCGTCCGGGTTCCTCTCTGCTAATGCAGAGAGTTCGAAATCCGCAGTCAGAGACCGCGAGACGCCGTTCGGTATTTATCTTTTCTGGCACAAGGCCGGATGTGGGTTTCCCTGAATGTGGCTCGGCCAAAAATAGCCTTTTGAAGCAACAGGCCCGTTCGAGGTTTGCCCCAGACTTGAGTTCGACAAGGAGGCGTCCGCAGTCCTGCTACTCCCGCTACTTATTATCTATGGGAGAGTCCATTACAATAGAATAGGTAGTATAACAGAAAGAAAAATTATTATCAGTAACACTTTAAAAAAATACCAGCAATACTAACAGCTATACATTCTTTGAAAAATATTACCAGCTATAAGGTAAAATATTCCCAGAAATAGATTTTTGAAGAAAAACATTACCAGCAATAAAATTTTTGTCGGCATTAAATAACCCATTGAGGTTGATATACCGTAAAACAAACTAAACCAAACCAAACCAAACATTAAAAACAAGAATGAAAATGTCGCGGGAAATGCCAAAAGAACGATGGTGAAAGGTTTTGTAACATTTTCCGGGGTGTTTATTGCAACTAAAACGGCAACTTACACAGTATAAGGGTTTATTTTAAACAAGAACAATACAAGTAGATATTTACAAGTTCGCCTGAAGGTGGAAAGCAAGCCAGTATTTAGCCGACCTCCCCACGATGCAGGATGTTGCACAAGGCTGATTTTCATGTGGGGCGATCCGAACCCGTCTGCTTGCGCAAAATTTCCCCGTAGACTCTGCATACATACACGGGGTTGGGTTTGTCTACTTCCCCAGAAGCGACTTTGCCCATAGGCATAGGCTCATCTGGGTTCCTCTCCGACCGAAAGCAGAGAGTTTGACGTCTTGATGCTTGCTTAAACCTAAGCTGAAAAAGAAATCCGGTTTTTACCCGACATGCATCGAGACACCCACCCACCAGGCAGGATGTGGCAAAAGGCCGATTTCTATGTGGGGCGATCCGAGCACGTAGGCTCGGTCAAAATTTTACCCGAAGACACCTCAGACACGGGGTTGGGTTTGTCGACCCCCACAGACGCGACTTTACACTTTGACATAGCCTTGCCTGTGTTTCTCTCTTACCGAAGGCCGAGAATGCGATGTCTTGATGCTTACTGGAAAACAAGTTCCCTTGACACCAACACTATAAACGCTTATATTCCTACTGGGACAACCCACTTAATAGAGCTGTATCAGCTTTTGTATACTGAGAGGGTTATCAGTTCGTTCGCTACAATAAAAAGGTTTTATTTTATACCCCCCCAACACCCCCCAACACCCCCAACCCCCCCAAACATGTTAACAATATTTACAAATATGTTAGATGCATTCTTTCAGTCCATGAAAAAGCAAAACTAGAAAATATAAAAGTCTGTCATTACTCACTATTCCAGCACCTCATTTTGTAAAAGGTTATATTTCACCCACGTGACAGAAAAGTATTTATCCTTCTCGATTTTTACCTCAAATCTCCTTTCTGTACAGACTGTCGTGTCAGTCAGTGGCTTTTCCGGGTCACATGACCGACCTAGCGCGGCGCATGCTTATTAGGGAAGTGGATGGAAAGTTAACCTGACATGAAATGAACCATATATTTTTTACTTACTTTTTGAAGATTAAATGTTTAGAATATATCATCTCATAGTGATTAAAAATATTTTCCCATCATATAATAGGGTTGAAAAGCAAAAAATAAAATTAGAAATAATCCTCCTCATCGGATAAATTATCCAAAGCAGATTCAATCACTTAAGAAGCTTCTTAACGGTAAAAATAATGACAAGATCTAAATTGACAAAAGAATCTGGTCTAGTTATTGCGCAACGGAGATTCCATGAACTCTAAAACAGTAAGATATAGAGTCGTGACAGCCATTAGCGTCTCCTTAAAAACTATCAAATAAAACGACCTTGACCTTCGCAACCTTTTGACTCACAGAATTGAAATTAGCAGTAAGCGAATAACTAAACGACTAATCCAATATGTTTGAAGCCTAAACCATACCTTAAGAATATCAGATAAGGCAGTGTTGACCAAACATTGGAACAGCATCAGGAGTAATTTTATATTCACTCTTTTTTACTCCCATTATCCAGGGTGTATTTGAACAAACGAATTGGTATACTATTAGCCGCTTTTGGTGTAATGGTTAACAAGCTTGTCTCGCTAGATCAGTTATGACTGAAAAGTGAGTTCGATCCTCACTAGGTGTCCCATACTTTCGGCCTTGTGCCACATCTAAGCTACGCTTGGAAAACCACTAGGGCACCCCGAGGTGGTGTAATGGTTAGCAAGCTTGTCTTGCTAGAACAATTACGAATGAATAGTGAGTTCGATCCTCACCGGGTGCCCCAAACTTTCGGCCTTGTGCCGCATCTATGTTACGCTTGGAAAATCACTAGGGCACCCCGAGGCGGTGTAATGGTTAGCAAGCTTGTCTTGCTAGAACAATTACGAATGAGTAGTGAGTTCGATCCTCACTGGGTGCCCCAAACTTTCGGCCTTGTGCCACATCTAAGCTACGCTTGGAAAATCACTACTATTAACCGCTTTTTTTCCGACGAAAACCAAGCAGCTTTTCTGACCAAACAAAAACCTACCGACCATCCTACAAGACGACCATGTAATCAATGATCTATCTAAGTACCAAACCAGTCATCCCGGACCTGACATCAATCCAGACATTTCTCCTGATTGTAAATACTTTATATATAACGCACGCAGTTTTTGTAAAAATAAAAAAAAATAATAGACGTTTGGTTAAAATATAAACCTCCGTCTTTGTCTCTTCATTGTCTTTGCTGTTCACACCTTTTTTTGAAAACAAATAAGCTTGTGGGGACAACATTCTTATCGGGAACAGTGATATAGACTGTTGGTTACTGTCGAACTCCCTGCCTTGAGCAGAGAGGAACCCGGACGATGCTTCGCCGAAGGGCAGTTTCGTCCGGGGAGGTAGACAGTCCCGAAACCAAATGTGCGGGTTCTACGGGTAAATTTTTGGCCGAGCCTACGGGCTCAGAGAACCCACAGTAAACTCGGCCTTGTGCCACATACATCCCTCGTGGGGTGGGGCTGTCGATAAGGATGTTAATACATCCTTATCGACATGGCAACAATAGGTTCGTCAATATTTTAGTTTTATTTATTAAATTATATTCTGAACTTTGTAAAAAGGAAAATACTCATGTTAAAAGTTCTTTATTTTTGCTTTTAATGTTTGGGTATATAACTGTACATAGTCAGGTACTATTAAGGCCATCCATATATATTTATTACCACACGAAACATGTAATAATGTCTTTTTTAAAGACTCCACAATAGTCTAATATCCGTTTTGAGGATATTAGTATCTTATTAGCGTTCTGAAAATATTAGTTTAAAGTTTGTTATCTTTTATATCGAAATAATCGAGAAAATAGTGGACGAAAACTACATTTTATGATGATGAATGACTCCCACCCCACCAAATACAAAACACCTCGTTAGAAAAAATATATATCAAGTTACAGTAGATAATGGCCATGTAGTAAAAACAGAACCAATGAATAAACTTATACCAAAGCTTTATTGCACTTTACTCTGACGACTCGTCTACTGATGGATTTAACGGGGTGCTTTTTATGTCTCCTAGATCATAAGGGGAGGTAACTGATGATTTATTAGTACAGGCCACTCAAAAATTCTGTATAATTAAAACAGGAAAGATGATTTCAGAAATATTAAAGCAAGAATTGTAATGACAAAATGTTGTGTCGGAAACCTACCACCCCTCTTGAAGATGAACTTGTCTGCGTCTGTGAACAAAGACTTTAAATAGTGGCATGTCAGTTGACATGAAAAGAAGACAGATAGACCGAGAGGGTAAGACCTCCGAGTCTAGCTGAGTCGTGATACAGTCTTTGACTGTAAGCGACATCTGTCGAACTCTCTGCGTTAGCAGAGAGGAACCCGGACGATGCTTTGCCGAAGGGCAAGGTTTCGTCCGGGGAGGTAGACAGGCCTGAACCCGTCTAGGCGGGTTCAAAGGCTATATTTTTGGCCGAGCCCACGGGCTCGGAGATACCAACATTAAACCGGCCTTGTGCCACATTCAATCCTCGTGGGTGGATCGATAAATACTAAGACAGATAGACAGAGAAGTTCTTAGTTGAGCTAGTTATTGACTACTCAGGCGATTTCTGTACCTTTTTACCAATCTATTAAAACTCTTTTTATTGTTACGTGTTATTTGGCGTTTGTCTCTACTAACCCCAAATCAACATTATAACACAAAAGTACGTACGTTTAGGCCGTAAGAAAGCTTTATTCAACTGAGAATACAAGGTTCGTGAATAGTGTCCTTTTATAGTCCCAGTAAGCAGAAATAGCTCTCTCAAAGAGGAGAGTAAAAAAAAAAGGGAAACCACTCTTGATCATTCATAACAAGAATTATTTTTTAATAGTAAAACCTTCGCTTACATCGTGAAAATCTTTGCAGAAACTTTTAAGGTGAATATTTTTCCATTTTACAGAGTCCAAGATATAATTTAATAAATAAAACTAAAATATTGACAAAGCTATATTTTATTTTGTGTTGCAGTTTACAGAAGTGGTTGGCGACCTTTTGAACCGACTTAAGGTTTTAAAATCATTCACTGTGCTAACAGCATAAGTATCTTTATGTAAGTCAAGGTCAATATACCTGTTCTACATTAAATTTTATATAGTAATTTATAGTGCATATACTTTAGTATATATTAAAATTAAAACAGCTAAATATCTTCTTTGCGTTGTAGTAGTTATTGGTTTGGACTTCGTGATGTCATTTGCAGCTGCGTGCCATTAGAAATTGCTTGCTGTGCCACATGTGGCACGCGTGCCGTAGTTTGCCGACCCCATTTCTGCTCTCCGGCCTTCTTCAAGTCACTAACATATTGGATTACATTCTCGAAATTTCGAACCTAATCCATTATTCAATCTCCAGCCTGCTCTATCAGCGGAACTTAGAAAATGGCGACTGCATCTCCTGCACCAAAAGTGGCAACATTTTTTTCAGGCTCGAATATAAACCAGACAAGTGTCTATATTTTTAAATCGATTTTATCAGACATATATTTACCTTTTCGACGATACATTGCAATTTTTGTCCTATGAGATTTATATTCGGCATTAAATAACCCAACAAAGGTCGAATTGTCATTAAACAGGAATCCCCAAGGAGGTTAAATTTGGTATCATTTGAAAGAGAATTTCATTTACTTTCATACAAAATCAACTTGTAATACTTGATTGCCAACGGCTTTTGAGAGATGTCAACTTAATTGCACAAACATCGCATATTCAGATTTTTCAACAATTCCGTCGGGACCCTTAACAGCTGAAATTTCTTAAAGACTATTGCATTTTATCAGGTCATCCCATAAGTTCTGTCCGAATTTTGAATAAAGAAAACAAGTGACCAAATGTTACATTTAATTACAGATTCAATCAACAATGTATTTTCCCTGATTATCTATGACTTCCTTCCATCTATTAACAAGGTTACTAATTCCATTGCTGTAAAATTCTTTTGGCTTTGATTCGAAGAACTCACAAATGTCAGTTTTAACCTCTTCCTGTGTTACAAAACCTGTTTCTTCCAAATGATTTTTGTAAGCTACGAAACAAATAGTAGTCTGAAGGAGCAAGATCGGGAAAATAAGGTGAATGAGGAATTTTCTCCCAACCAAGTTCTTCGATCTTTTGCGACGTGATTCTTGCCGTGTGGGGTCGCGCATTGTGCTGATGAAACATCACCTCTTTTCGATTCACTAGAGCAGCTACTTTTTTTCCTCAAACCTTGGTTCAAACGTTCTGAACAGTATATTTGAGCATTGCTGACAGTATATTTGAGCATTAATTGTTGCATTAGGTGGTAAGAATTCAAAGTGGATTATTCCTTTATGATCCCACCAGATTGAAAGAAGAACCTTTTTTTGCCCATGAAGTTCCCTTCTCGGCTGTGGCTGGGGTCCTTCCCTTTACCAAGCCACTGTCTACGATGTAACATTTCGATGAAAGATTCATTTTCGTCGCCAGTCACAAGTCTATCAAAAAAGGTGAAACAAGTTGGCGAGAATGGAGAGAAGAGCAGATGTCAACTCGGGATTTGAGGTTGTTTTCAGACAATTCATGCAGCACCCATTTTCCAAGTTTAGGAACTTTTCCAAGTTGTTGAAGATGACGATGAACAGGTGTATGGTTTGAACTGAGAACCACTGCCAATTCCTCAACTGATAAAGCAGGATTTTCTTCAAGGGCTGATTCAAGAAGCCTTTCATCAAACTCAACTGGACGTCCGGTTCGATCTTCATCTTCAAGGGTGAAATCTCCACCTCTGAATTTTGCAAACCATCTTCTGCAAGTTTCTTTCATTCACATTCCTCTCCATAAACTGAGTGAATGTTTCTAGCCGCTTCGGCTGCTGAGTTTCCTTTCTTGAACTCATAAAGCATTATGTGCTTCAAATGATTCTTGGGTACTTCCATGTTAGCAGGGTTTTTAATCAAACAAAATTTAATTTTATTGTTCTCTGAAATAAAATTTGATCAGTTTAAATGCATCTAAACATAAAAATAGTGTTCAGCTCCATTAGACATTATAAAATACTCTTTAAATTTCGTTCATTTTAAAAAAAGTTAACATTTGGACAGAACTTATGGAATGACCTGATATATACAATTTTTGAACAAGGCCGAAGGGGAAGTGAGGTGCTGGTTATCACTGACTATCCTAAACCTAGCTAATCTGATTCGCAACTCATTCATTCATTGCAATTTACTTATTCACCACAAGAACACACTCGTCTTCACAAAATCCTGCATTTACCAAAATGCCACATACTTACAGTGAAGCTACTAAAACCCCATGATGTAAACATTTTCTGGATATATACAATTTTTCTTTTTTATTATTTTTTTCTCATTTTTTTTTTTTTTTTACAAAAATGTATAAAAATATAGCTGACATGAAATGACGGGAGGGTGAATGAACCCAATAACGAAAAATAAAAGACGACATCTACAAATCAAAGAAAATCAGCAACTATGAAAAGAAAATATAACGAATTAAAAAAAAAAAAACTAATCACTCAATTTCGGCTGGTTGCGCCTCTTTGTCCCTTCAGAAAATCAAACACTAATCCCGCCAAAAACGTAATCTGAACTCAATTTGTTCAAGCATTATCCGGTTACCCTTTACCCTTTCTCAAGCAATTTCGACCCACCCCCGCCACAGCCACGAATGGAGTATGGTGGAGTAATGGATAGCGGCTCAGATTAAGGAATCGGAGAGCCGAGTTCGAATCCATAACATTCATTTACGTGCTAAATACCATTCTTCTCTCCCCACCCGCCAGTTATGGGTAAATAGCAGGACAGACCGGGTTCTATAGCTTTGGATGGCAACTGATTTACCATAGAAAGAAATATGGCAACCTAATGCGGGGAAAAAATCTGCCTTGTCATGTATCGAAAGATACGTGATCGCCTAAGCGTGTATTAAGCATGACACATAACTGACTGCTATGTTTTTAGAGATGTCATTTCTTCATTATATATATATATATATATATATATATATATATATGAAAACATAGCAGTCATTCGTAAATAAACCATGTTTGCTATATAAAAAATGTTGGTTATTTACATTATTTGGACTATTGTTCTCAGCTTTGTCGCTATATTTATCACAACGTTTCGTCCTTTGTACGCTCTGGCCTTCGTCAGGTGGTTGGAATGTTGAACTGAACCCTTTATTTCGCTCACTGGGGTAGACTGTTCTAGTTCCACGTGCCATGTTTAATGGATGTCAGTTGTCAGGCCACATGGCACAGTGGATAAAGGCGTTGGTTAGATCCAGTGACAGGACCCGACCAGCTCTGACAAGGTTAGACAAGCTCTGACCAGCTTAGACAAGCTTAGACAAGCTCTGACCAGCTTAGACAAGCTCTGACCAGTTTAGACAAGCTAAGACCAGCTTAGACCAGCAGCCCGAGTGCAAACATTCGGGTCCCTACGTTAAAAAACCGACCTTGTGTCACCCAGGCTCAGTTGGGGCGGGTTCAAGTAAATCTAGGACAAAATAAATTGTGGAATGGGAAAAGCTGACCCAGTCAAGATAAAAGGGGATAAAAACAAACTGGGGATATTGGGAATCTTGACATCGATAATAACAAAAGAAAATGCCGGGAGCAGACCCCTGGAACAACAATTAATAACATTTACTAGGTAAACAAAAGAGTCTTGCTTAACCAGGGAAACGGTCCGACAGGAAACCGGCCCGTTGTGTCAAAAGGCGACTAAAAAAGAAAATCGAAATCGGATCCGTTCACAGGAAACAAGCTCAACACTTTTACCCACCTTTCGCTGAAATCTTCCGATAACAAACGCTTTCTATCAGTTCTGATCTTCATTCTGAGCTGATGCACAAAGAATCCAACCAGCTAACGTTCGTATCGTAAGATTCCATCTCTCCGTCTCGTTCACATCACTACTTTCCACGACTAAGCAGCATCAGAAAAATATAATCGATTACATCTCAAATCACGGGGGGGGGGGTCGGCGCATTACCGGAAATCTCTTAAGGACTGATACGGTTAAATATTGATCGGAAATCAATTTGATTATATTAAACCTGGTTGGTCGATTATAGAACAAAGCTTATAGATTTATATATTATAGAATAAGGATTATAATAAATCGATTATAGGAATTAAGATTTCTGATTTGTTCCAGTTGCGCACAACTTCCACCAAAAATGAACATATGAACAAAATCTCATGGTTTGATTTTATTTTGTTGTTAAAAATGCGGACGGTTGTTTTCATGACTTTATCTGGACAGGTCCCATCACGCACCAACCATATTAGACAGCGAATGTCTGCCGGGTCTAATGCTCTAGGTTTACTGGTGTCGCGATACAGCCATGGATGTTCGTCCGGCGTTAGATACGTTGTTTTAAAATGGCATTATTATAAGGGTTTACTATTTGCCCATAGCTGGGACCCTAACAGGTGCTACCACCTCGGGTCAGGATGATCAGAGGCCTTCCTGTTGGATGTAGTTTATAGTCTTACAGCGGACGGAGGATCGAACTCAGCACACAGTGTGGCCACGTGGCCGAGTCGTTAGAACGTTTGCATTCTGACCATAAGACCCGGGTTCGAATCTCACCATAGTCCGATTTTATCGGACTGGAAGAGTCGATCCCAGCGTGCGTTACCTTTGGAGAGTGCTTGGAAACCATACCACCTTGTGAGTGAAATTGGGTAGAAGTTACAAGTCATCATGACCGAGGGTTTGAGCGTGCTGATCTTGTTCAAGTTGTTGATTACGCTAGATAACACACTCTTTCAGAGAAACTCTAAGGTCTGATCAGCATAGTTGCAGTATAACCCACAGGTAGGCTCTGTGGGTCTTGAACAAACACAAAATACACCTGAGTAAGCGTCTTCAATAGGGATTGGCTAGACGAGTATCCTCGAATACGAGTGGCCAGTTATACATACCTACCTAATGTCGTCCTTCAACTCTTTTCTCACAGACAAATTATTTCTAGCCGCTCTATCGTTATTTCCATGGCAAATATTCAGTTGATCTTAATTCCTCGATTCCACCAATTCCGACGTTCACAGCTAGGACCCGTCAGTCCACGTACAGAGGGTCGACTCATCTTCATCATCATTTTCTTCGTCTGGTTCCACCCAGACAATTCCCCCCCCCACCAGAACTGTTTATTTCTGGTAGAAACACCCGAGATCATGCTTTCCCAATCACTAAGATCTTAAACTCTTCAAATCTAGGGGCAACCTTTATCTATTCTACATATCCTTATAATATAACCTTCGTACTTCCTCCCTCAAAGCCCTTCCTACAACTTCTTTCAGTAACCCTCTACTTTGAGTGGCTCTTGGGCCTGATTTGGGGCGAACAATTATATTGTATATATGTATGTATAGCTGGCCACTCGTATTCGAAGATACCCGGCTAGCCAATCCCTTTTGCAGATGCTTGCTCAGGCGTATTTCTGTGGTTTATACTGCAACTATGGTGAGCAGACCTTAGTTACAGTTTCTGGGGGAGAGTGTTTTATCTAGCATGATCAACAATTTGAACAAGGCCAGCACGCTTTGGACTTCTTGCTAGCACAGCTATCGACGGCATCCAAGGGTTCCGTCTACACAATTTCATTCACAAGTCTTGGGTCAACCCATGGTATGGTTTTCAGGCACTTTCCAAAGGTGCCCCACGATGGGTTCGACCCCTCCAGTCCGTTAGCACCAGGAAGTCTATTTCCTCACAAATCGACCATGGTGAGATTCGAACCCGGGTTTCATGGTCAAAAAGTTCTAACCCCTCGGCCACGCGCCCATATAATTATATTAAAAATAACAAAAAAAAAAAAAAAACACTCTTCAAAGAGATTTTTCAAGCGCAGCTTAGACATGGCAGAAATCCGAAATTACGGGACACACAGTGAGGATCGAACTTACTAATCAGTCTTAATTATTCTAGCGAGACAACCTTGCTAACCATTACCCTGAGGGGCCCAAACCTCGTCTTTTGATGGGTGTAAGCTATGTATGCTGAGTGGGAGAAAAGTAGGCAGCAGCTGGAAATATTTTTGGAGAATGCGTCCGACAGTATTGCATAGATAGCCTTTTGTTTACAGGGCCATAATGATGAAGCCAAGATTCATACTCTAAACTTCTAAAGCCAAGAATTCTATGTTTTTTGACTAACATGAACTTAGTACTCCTGACGAACGAACGCTATTATACAATGCCGTCACGCAGTGAACATTTGCTAGGCATAATTTTATATACGATTGAATATATGATGAAAGATATTATCTCCAATATTAGTGACACTACACTATTGAAGAATTCACAATCAACACATCATATAAAATTTTGTATAGGGTACCTCGTAAGGATTGAACTTGGTTTGCTTTGTTTTACGGCATATCAACACCTCAATGGGTTATTTAATGCCGACAAGATTTTTATTGCTGCTAATATTTTTTTCTCCAAAAATCCATCCGTAAAAAAGTCACTTTTACAGGTGGAAGATAAATATTACTGATAATCCAATACAAACCCCAATAGCCACTCAAAGTAGAGGCTTAGGGAATGAGGCTGTTGTAATGTCGTACAAGGGGAGAATATGTGGTACGATATATAGGATAGATAACGGTTGATCCTAGAATTGAAAAGAATGTAGTGAGCGGTTTAGTTTGTTTTACGGCATATCAACACCTCAATGGGTTATTTAATGCCGACATGATTTTTATTGCTGGTAATATTATTTTCCTTCAAAAATGTATTGCCGATAATGTTTTTCCCTTCAAAATGTTCTGCTGGTAATATTTTTTCTTCAAAAATTCATTGCTGGTAATATTTTTACAAAAATGTATTGCTGGTATTAAAACCTATTTTTAAACTTTTATAATGCTTTGACCACAGTTTAGGGGTTAACTATTTGCCCATAGCTGGGACCCTAACAGGTGCTACCACCCCGGGTCAGGATGATCAGAGACCTTCCTGATGGATGTAGTTTATCGTCTTACACAGGACGGAGGATCGAACTCATCACACAATTATAATAAAGTAATAGTTAACCAAACTAGCCTCGCTATGCATTATTTTAAGTCGATGTACCATATATATATATATATATATATATATATATATATATATATATATATATTAGGATATTAGATCGAAAACATGTCAAAATCGCAACACAGTTGCAGTCGTGTTTCGATGCATATCAATGCGTCTCATCAGGCAATTGTAAATTATTGGCGAGTGAACGATTTATTTAGATTTAAAGGCAACATACAACCTCTTTTTACGAAAATAAATGGCGGTATTATCTAGTTTCTTGGCTTTAAACGGATCAACCAATCAAAATGACCTACGTAAAATTTAAACTAAGCGAAGAAGCGAAAAAATATTTTTTATAAATGGGTCATGACCCGTAGATTTGCGGCTAATGGCAGCCAGATAAAAACTAAAGCGGAAGTAAATGGTCACATAAATTATATAATTAGAGACAATGCCGTTTCCTAAGAAAAAAATGGGGTAGAGAGGTAATTTAACAAAATTCTAAACAAGTTATACGTCTTGTGAATTTCCCCCATAAAATTTATCATAGTTGATAATAGCTTCTTTAAGAAACTAGTAAATAATTTAAACGTATAGAATTATTTGGTAAATTAATATGTGAATTTCGATTGCCGTGTAACCCGCTAGTGCCAACTATTCGGTCAATAATCGTAATTTTATATTTAACATTTTAAAATCAAATTTACCCAAAGCAAGGCAGTAAGGTCATTGATATTCAAGATGGTTACTGGGTGTGAAAGAATTCGAAAACAGAAAAGATTATGAAGGAGAGGGAACGACAGAAGAGTAATCAGAAAGACACTCGATAACAATCGACATTGCGTTTACATTTTTGAACATCAAAGTTAAGTGGGAAGCATGGAGCCGGAAGAGAGTTCCACAAGCGAGAAATGCGAAAAAGAAACTGATGGCATGGAACTTACTGTTACATCGCGCCAAATTCAACTGCAAATTAATGAGACCTTGTTGCTAATCTAGTACTGCGCTTAAATTCAGAAAGTCTAGGTACCATCGCGAAGAACGATATTCATTTCCGTTCATTTGCAGAAAATGTGGCATGAGGCCAAAAAAGCGGGTTGGGGAAAAGGACGATCTTCTAAATAATTTTCAAAGGGTTGATAAGCCGTAAAGATAAAAAACTAATCCATCGATTTAACACATTCTCTTCTAGTTACGCCATAGGTCAATAAAAATTCTGAAACAAAAACGAAAAGTCATTTTCAAATTTCAAGAAAAGGATAAAAAATAGATAAAATGAAAATAATAAAAATAAAATTATGAGTACTTAAAGTTGGACACGAACTTTATTTATTGGATATTAACACAGCCTAAGCAACGTTGAGCCTGGTCTGTACCTAAGATGGGTGACCGCTTGAGAATACCAGCCTAAGCAACGTTGAGCCTGGTCTGTACCTAAGATGGGTGACCACTTGAGAATAGAGCCTAAGCAACGTGGAGCCTGGTCTGTACCTAAGATGGGTGACAACGTTGAGACTGGTCTGTACCTAAGATGGGTGACCGCTTGAGAATACCAGCCTAAGCAAAGTCGAGCCTGGTCTGTACCTAAGATAGGTAACCGCTTGAGAATACCAGCCAACGTTGGACTGGTCTGTACCTAAGATGGGTGACCACTTGAGAATACCAGCCTAAGCAACGTCGAGCCTGTCTGTACCTAAGATGGGTGACCGCTTGAGAATACCAGCCTAAGCAACGTCGAGCCTGTCTGTACCTAAGATGGGTAACCGCTTGAGAATACCAGCCTAAGCAACGTCGAGCCTGTCTGTACCTAAGATGGGTGACCGCTTGAGAATACCAGCCTAAGCAACGTCGAGCCTGTCTGTACCTAAGATGGTAACTTTGAGAATACCAGCCTAAGCAACGTTGAGCCTGGTCTGTACCTAAGATGGGTGACCACTTGAGAATACGAGCCTAAGCAACGTGGAGCCTGGTCTGTACCTAAGATGGGTGACCACTTGAGAATACCAGCCTAAGCAACGTTGAGACTGGTCTGTACCTAAGATGGGTGACCGCTTGAGAATACCAGCCTAAGCAAAGTCGAGCCTGGTCTGTACCTAAGATAGGTAACCGCTTGAGAATACCAGCCTAAGCAACGTTGAGACTGGTCTGTACCTAAGATGGGTGACCACTTGAGAATACCAGCCTAAGCAACGTCGAGCCTGTCTGTACCTAAGATGGGTGACCGCTTGAGAATACCAGCCTAAGCAACGTCGAGCCTGTCTGTACCTAAGATGGGTGAGAATACCAGCCTAAGAATCGAGCCTGTCTGTACCTAAGATGGTGACCGCTTGAGAATACCAGCCCTAAGCAACGTCGAGCCTGTCTGTACCTAAGATGGGTAACCGCTTGAGAATACCAGCCTAAGCAACGTCGAGCCTGGTCTGTACCTAAGATGGGTGACCGCTTGAGAATACCAGGTGCTTTATGCTTAGATATGCGGATGGTAAAAATGGATAACGGCTTGATCCTGGAAACCAGAGAGCAGTGGTTCAATTTCCATCGGATTTATTATATTCACTTACGCGTAAATATTCTTGGGAAAAGTAAGAATCTTCATATTTTACCCCCAGATGTAGGCTAACTAGTAGGGCTTGTATAAGTCATCATTTTCTACCCAAAATTCTTGCAAATTAAAGATATTTTTTCTGGTGTTAAATAACCTGTAAAAGGTTGATAAGCCGTAAAAAAAAAACAAATGAATCGATCTAACACAGCCAACTAATGAACCTTAGTTTACTTTCTCTTCTAGTGACGCCATTGGTCAATAACAATTCTGGAAAAAAAAATAAAATCAGACATTTTCAAATTATTTCAAGAAAGTCAAAAAAAAAAGTAGATAAAAAGAAAAATAATCATATTTTCGAATCACAGAACTCGACAAATCAAGGTTATAAATATTTTATTTCATACAGATTAATTCTGTCATGTATAGCTCCAAAATTATAAGTACTTAAAGTTGCAGACGAACTTTATAAACTCCCAATAAATGTCTTTTGATAGTTAATGGCTACTCGTTTCTACTCGCTTTTTTGTGACCTTGTCAAGGAGTTTTTGCAGTTTTCCTTTAGTGTCCGCCATCAATACAGTGTCACCGGCGTAAGTGAAAATAAGAGACGTTTTTTTACATTAGCTTTATTGAAAGTTATCTATCATTTCATTCCACTATTTTCTGTCGTCTCTCGTGTAACTTCATAATTCCATCCACCTAAGAACACTTTATCTTTCGTTGAGGGAATAGATCAAGGCATTTCTGGTTGAGGGCCGCTTGTGAATTCCAAATTCCCATGAAACTCCAATATTGGAGCCGGCTCAACCCACCCCGGGTGAATGCCGTTACAAGAACAAGAAGAGAACTTTATCTTTCTCAGAAAAGAACTCTGTGAGATGATTTTTGTAGTCATTCGAGGAACAATTTTTTTTAGCTGAAATAGAATTTTGTAAATAAATAAATAAATAGATAAAAAAATAGAATATATGGTATTCGAAAAGTACTATTTGTTTTTAGTCATTTTACCCCAAGCAAGGCAATAATGCCACTAAGACGCAAAGGGTTACTGGGAGTGGAAGAAAATAATAATAATTCTCAAATTTTTTAAACTGTCATACATATTTTATAATATGAAATCTCATATACTCAGTAATATACTCTCTTAAGATACCACGCAATAAAAGACTGATCAATCAATTGAAATAAAACTAGTTAATAAGGTCTATAGATATTTTCCCAAGTTTAATTTAACGATTATATAATTAAGTTCGACTGAATATCAAGGAAAATTCGATATAAACCTAGCGTGTTTTCTATTCAAGTAATGCCTCGTTTCAATTGTTAGAAAATGTCTGAAAACAGAAGATCAATATTCTAGGACGCCCTGTAGATATGGCCTTCAAATTCAATAGATGAACAAAGACGAACGCTAAATAAAGCCAGCACCATTGTGCTTCGAAAAACCAGACATGGCATTAATACATTGACTGACAGTCATCTTTGAACAATGCGTAAGCTAACCATTCGTCTCCGAAGACCAATGGCAGAAAGCGAAAAATAAATCGCTACCTTTTCCTTTGCAATGCAGGTCGTGAGTGTAAAGCTGATTCTCTGATAAGTGTCTTGCATGTTCGGGTTGATTGGGCACCTGATGATGAAGAATCTATCTGGCGAAATGCCATGACTGTTGGGTGCGAGGCAGAAGACAAGAGAAGCTGGGTGTGGCTGAGGTCAAAGACTGGTGGCAGACAAGTGGAAAATATAGAAATATCTTGCAGGTATAATGTACCGAACAACCTAATATTTGTTCTAGTTTTATATGGGAACGTCACAAATATCCCAAGAACGGGAAATGAGTCAGTAGTAAAAGCCTGAATAGGAGGGGGAGAGAAAAAGAACAGTGTGAAGGGGAGGAAAGAGAATAAGACGTGGTGGAGGGAGAAAAATTGAAAAAAGGAGAAGAGGAGGACTAAGAGCTAAGAAAGGAAGCAGAGGGTAGAAAAAAGAAAGAGGAACGGGAAAATTGAGTCAATAGTAAAAGCCTGAATAGGAGGGGGGAGAGAAAAAGAACAGTGTGAAGGGGAGGAGAGAGAATAAGACGTAGTGGGAGGGTAGAAAAATTGAAGAAAAAAGAGGAAGAGGACTAAGAGCTAAGAAAGGAAGCAGAGGGTAGAAAAAAGAAAGAGGGACGAGAAAATGAGTCAATAAAAAGCCCGAATAGGAGGGGGGAGAGAAAAAGAACAGTGTGAAGGGGAGGAGAGAGAATATGACGTAGTGGGAGGGTAGAAAAGTTGAAAAAAAAAGAGAAGGAGGACTAAGAGCTAAGAAAGGTAGCAGAGGGTAGAAAAAAGAAAGAGGAACGAAAAAATGAGTCAATAAAAAAGCCCGAATAGGAGGGGGTAGAGAAAAAAGACAGTGTGAAGGGGAGGAGAGAGAATAAGATGTGGTGGAGGGAGAAAAATTGAAAAAGGTGAAGGAGGGGGAGAAAGATCTAAGAAAGGCAGCAGAGGGTAGAGAAAGAAAGAGAAAAAGGAAGAAAATAAGAAAATGAAAAAGAAGAGGAGGAAGAAAGGAAAATGCAACGTCCTCCTGATTACTCTCCCCTCCTGTTCTTGCTCCTTGGCAATGTTTCTGTTTCTCATCTACACCCAGTAACTCCTTGTGTCTCAGTGGCTTTACTGCCTTGCTTGGGGCGAAATCGACTAAAAAAAGAAACAGGAATGAAGAAGGAGAGATAATAAAAGGAAGAAGAGAAGAAAGAAAGAAATGTAAGAGGGGAGAAAGGAAAGAAAAATGTAGAAACAGAAGAGGAGGAGAAAGGAGAGCGAAGAGTAGAGAAAGAAAGAGGAAAAAGGAGAAAGAAAGGAAATAAAAAAGAGTAGGAGGAGAAAGAAATAAAGGGGTGAAGAAGAGAGAGGTTCAGAAAAGGAAAAGAGAAGAAGAAAATAAGAAGAGTAGGAGGGAGAAAGGAAGTAGGAAGAAAACAGAAAGAAATGAGAAGAGGTGGAGAGAGAATAACGAAAAGTGGAGAAGAGGAGGCAAAAGGAAAATAGGAGGCAGAGGAGGGAGGTATAAAAGAAAAGTTAAGAGGATGAGGGAGAGAAAATAAAAGAATGAGGGACAGAAAAAAAGTAAAAATGGATTGGAGATAAAGGAATAAAACAATAAACAGAGAAAAAAGAAAGAAAGAAAGAAAGAAAGAAAGAAAGAACCGGCGAGCGAAATAAAGAAAGATAGAAAGAAAGAACAAACGAACGAGCGGGCGAAAGAAAGGAAAAAGAACAAACGAACGGAAGAAAGAGAGAAAGAAAGAATGAAAGAAAGAAAGAAAAAATGAACGTAAGAAAGAAAGAATGAACAAAAAAGAAGGAAAGAAAGAACGAACTAAAGAAAGAAAGAAAGAAAGAGAAAGAACGAACAAAAAAGAAAGAAAGAAAGAACGAACGAAAGAAAGAAAGAAAGAAAGAACGAATAAAAAAGAAGAAAAGAAAGAACGAACTAAAGAAAGAAAGAACGAACAAAAATGAAGGAAAGAAAGAACGAACAAAAGAATGAAAGAAAGAAAGAACAAACAAAAATGAAGGAAAGAAAGGACGAACGAACGAAAGAAAGAAAGAACGAACAAAAAAGATGGAAAGAAAGAACGAACAAAAGAATGAAAGAAAGAAAGAGCGAACGAAAGAAAGAAAGAACGAAGAAAAAAGAAGGAAAGAAAGAACGAACTAAAGAAAGAAAGAAAGAAAGAACAAACAAAAATGAAGGAAAGAAAGGACGAACGAACGAAAGAAAGAAAGAACGAACAAAAAAGAAGGAAAGAAAGAACGAACTAAAGAAAGAAAGAAAGAACAAACAAAAATGAAGGAAAGAAAGGACGAACGAACGAAAGAAAGAAAGAACGAACAAAAAAGAAGGAAAGAAAGAACGAACTAAAGAAAGAAAGAAAGAAAGAACAAACAAAAATGAAGGAAAGAAAGGACGAACGAACGAAAGAAAGAAAGAACGAACAAAAAAGAAGGAAAGAAAGAACGAACTAAAGAAAGAAAGAAAGAAAGAACAAACAAAAATGAAGGAAAGGAAGGACGAACGAACGAAAGAAAGAAAGAACGAAAAAAAAGAAGGGAAAGAAAGAACGAACAAAAAGAATGAAAAAAAAGAAAGAACGAACGAAAGAAAGAAAGAACGAACAAAAAAGAAGGAAAGAAAGAACGAACTAAAGAAAGAAAGAAAGAAAGAACAAACAAAAATGAAGGAAAGAAAGGACGAACGAACGAAAGAAAGAAAGAACGAACAAAAAAGAAGGAAAGAAAGAACGAACAAAAGAATGAAAGAAAGAAAGAGCGAACGAAAGAAAGAAAGAACGAACAAAAAAGAAGGAAAGAAAGAACGAACTAAAGAAAGAAAGGAAGAAAGGACAAACAAAAATGAAGGAAAGAAAGGACGAACGAACGAAAGAAAGAAAGAACGAACAAAAAAGATGGAAAGAAAGAACGAACAAGAGAATGAAAGAAAGAAAGAGCGAACGAAAGAAAGAAAGAACGAACAAAAAAGAAGGAAAGAAAGAACGAACTAAAGAAAGAAAGAAAAAAAAGAAAAAAAAATGAAGGAAAGAAAGGACGAACGAACGAAAGAAAGAAAGAACGTACAAAAAAGAAGGAAAGAAAGAACGAACAAAAGAATGAAAGAACGAACAAAAAGAAGGAAAGAAAGAAAGAAAGAAAGAACGAACAAAAAAGAAGGAAAGAAAGAACGAACTAAAGAAAGAAAGAAAGAAAGAACAAAAAAGACGGAAAGAAAGAACGAAAGAAAGAAAGAAAGAACGAACGAAAGAAAGAACGAACAAAAAAGAAGGAAAGAAAGAACGAACGAAAGAAAGACAGAAAGAACGAACAAAAAAGATGGAAAGAAAGAACGAACTAACGAAAGAAAAAAGAACGAAAAAAAAAGATGGAAAGAAAGAACGAAGAAAGAAATGAAAGAAAGAAAGAACGAAAGAAAGAAAGAAAGAACGAACAAAAAAGAATGAAAGAAAGAAAGAACGAAGAAAGAAAGAAAAGAAAGAAAGAAGGAAAGAAAGAAAGAAATGAAAAGAAAGAAAGAAAGAAAGAACGAAGGAAAGAAAAGAAAGAAAGAAAGAAAGAAAAAAAGAAGAAAAAGAAAGAAAGAACAAAAAGAATGAAAGA
>CAHIKZ030000458.1:1392500-1405000 GCA_903632075.3 Acanthosepion pharaonis
AACGAACTAAAGAAAGAAAGAAAGAAAGAAAGAACGAACAAAAAAGAATGAAAGAAAGAACGAACTAAAGAAAGAAAGAAAGAAAGAAAGAACAAAAAAGAAGGAAAGAAAGAACGAACGAAAGAAAGAAAGAAAGAAAGAACGAACAAAAAAGATCGAAAGAAAGGACGAACGAACGAAAGAAAGAAAGAACGAACAAAAAAGATGGAAAGAAAGAACGAACGAAAGAAAGAAAGAAAGAACGAACAAAAAAGAAGGAAAGAAAGAAGAAGCAAAGAAAGAAAGAAAGAACGAACAAAATAGAAGGAAAGAAAGAACGAACGAACGAAAGAAAGAAAGAACAAACAAAAAAGAAGGAAAGAAAGAAGGAACTAAAGAAAGAAAGAAAGAACGAACAAAAAAGGAAAGAAAGACCGAACGAACGAAAGAAGGAAAGAACGAATGAAAAAGAAGGAAAGAAAGAAAGAAAGAACGAACAAAAAAGAAGGAAAGAAAGAACGAAAGAAAGAAAGAAAGAAAGAATGAATGAAAGAAAGAAAGAACGAAAAAAAAAGAAGGAAAGAAAGGACGAACGAACAAAAGAAAGAACGAACAAAAAAAGGAAAGAAAGAACGAACGAAAGAAAGAAAGAAAGAAAAAAAGAACGAACAAAAAAGAATGAAAGAAAGAACGAAGTAAAGAAAGAAAGAAAGAACGAACAAAAAAGACGGAAAGAAAGAACGAACAAAAGAATGAAAGAAAGAAAGAACGAACGAAAGAAAGAAAGAACGAACAAAAAAGAAGGAAAGAAAGAACGAACGAAAGAAAGAACGAATAAAAAAGAAGGAAAGAAAGAAATAAAGAAAGAAAGAACGAACAAAAAAGAAGGAAAGAAAGAACGAAGTAAAGAAAGAAAGAAAGAACAAACAAAAAAGAAAGAAAGAATGAACGAGCGAAAGAAAGAAATAATGACGAACAAACGAACAAAAGAAAGAATGAAAAAAAGTGATAGAAACAAAGAACGAACGAACGTTAGAAAGAAAGAAAGAAAAAGTATAATGAAGAGAGAGGGTGAACAAAGAAAAGGAAGAGAAGGTGAAAGTTTAAGATAAATAAGAAAAGAGATAGAAAGATGGAAATAATCCATAAAAAGAAATTCCAATAAATAAGAAGTAACAGGAATAATAGTGAGATAAGAGAATTAAAGGAGTCAGTATAGTGGAAGTATCGAAAAATAAAGAGAAAGAAGTGACAGAGCAGAGAATATAAAATGAGTGACAAGAGAACGAATAAAAATAATAAACTATGAAAACGAAAAATGTCATCGACAAAGCGGAAAGAGAAGGATAGGGAATAGATCAGGGCATCTGGAGATGTCGATTGGCATTACATTTGGAGAGTTGGAGATTATAGTTATCAGGGAAACAGGAAAAGGGGGAGTTCCACAGGCGAGAAGTGCGACACATGAAGCTATTGGAGTAGAAGAGACGGCTACATTTAACAGTTTCGACAGTGAAAGGGTGAGAGCGAGATGTCAGCCTAGTAGAACGCTTAAATTGATAAAGTCTGGGAACCAGTGAAAGCAGCTCATCGGAGCAGTTACTGTGAAAGTATTTGTAAAAAAAGACAGAGGGAGGTGACGGTACGTCTGTGAGAGAGCCACTGCAGACGAGATGCCAGATCAGGGCCAATTACATTGCATATCCGTCTCTGGAAATTTAATTTAACAACAAATCAACAATTGTTAGCTTACTTAAAGTCAAATATATGTCTTATAGTATAAAATGCTTGTGTTATATATATTACAGTATGAAATACATGACTATATATATATATATATATATATATATATATATATATATATATATCTTTATAATATCAAATACATCATATATATATATATATATATATATATATATATATATATATAATATCTTTATAATTTATAATATCAAATACATGTCATATATATGTCTTATAGAAATCTTAATGAATTAATGAAAAGGTAAACACGAGTCTAATCTGCACTAGCGTAAAAGAGGCAGTCATATTTACATATTTATAAGAAACGAGCAGCATGGCCCGGCGTTGCCCGTGCTTGATTCAAAAATCGTACGACTCATACAGCAATCGCTATCACTTGACTTAAAATATTTTTTGCCCTTCCTTGCCTTTAAAGGAGTGTCCTTTGCCGTGCTGATGTTGCTACATGCCTTACTTCTAGCCTATCTCACACTGCGAATTTTTTCTAAGCTCTACACTAAACATTAAATCTGTTACGAAAAAAGAACTAAACAAAATGAACACAAAACGATCCGCTTTAAAAAAGGACTCGTAACTGGAAGAACCGAATGAAAAAGGAATGTTAACAACAAATACTTTTTCACATTTAACCCAGTTCTGCGGAATCAGAATCAACGTTGAGTTTAAGCAAGCGAATTAGCCAATTGGAGTAAAGTGCCATGCAGATTTAAATTTTTCCCACTCATAACGAATGCAGCTATCGATTTTTTTTGCATGTTAGCATACTAGTTAACATTCGTGTCAGTCAGCTGTTGGCTCTCATTCTGACCAATAGAATCTTCCTGCTTATTCCTGGCAGCCAGCTATTAGCTCTCACTCTGGTCAGTAGAAAATGGCCGCAAACTACATGAAAACTGCCGTAGAAGTATGAAAAAATCGATTATTTCCACTATCGATGGGAGTTGGGAAATGCAAAGTCGGTCTTGGCCTTCCCGCTAACTTGTAGCATGTGCATGTAAATTTTGGTGCAAATCCGTCGAAAATTGCGGCCGTGCATTCGTTACACACACACACACACACACACACACACACACACACACACACACACACACACACACACACACACACATCCTGCCTTTTATAGATAGAGATGAAAAATGTCGACAGGCCCCGTTTTACACTAGAGTATAAATGGTAGACTGATCAATTTTAAACTAGAGTCAGAAAGGCAAACGTAAGTGTGTTATATTAGAGTCGAGGTGGTAGACATAGGTCTGGTTTACACTAGAGTGAAAAAACTAGGCGTTGGTCGGCTTTAAACTTGAGTGAAAAATCTAAACTTAGATCTGATTTACACTAGACTAAAAAACGTAGTCTTAGCCCGAATTTACACTAGAGTAAAAACGGTTAGACACAAGTCCGATTTAAACTAGAGCCCAAAAGGTAAACAAGATCTTGTTTTGCGCTCGAATCAAAAAAGTAGACATATGTCCACGTTAGTCTGGAGTAAAAACGGCCGACATGTCTCATGTTTTGACCAAGAGTCAAAAGGTAGACGTAAGTAGAGTTTATACTAGAGTAAATAATTTAGAATTAAATCCGATTTGAACTAAAGTAAAAAAGGTAGACATATTTCCCGGTTTTGGTGTCCAGATGTTAGACATAGGTTTGATTTTGCACTTGGTACATATATGTTGACAGTAGATAAGGTCAAAAATGTATACCAGGTTTATACGAGAGTAAAATCGGTAGATATTAGTCGGATTTATAATTGAGTTTGCCCGTATCCTCTTGGAAGGTGGACCCCTTTTGGGGATCTTCCTCTTCTTCAGGCTATGAGGTCGGTGTATTTTCATTTTTCTTCCGGAAGAAGAAGAAGAAAAGAGGAAAGAAGAAGAAGAAGAAAAGAAGAAGAAGAAGAAGAAGAAGAAGAAAAGAAGAAGAAGAAGAAGAAGAGTGTTGACAGCGTGGTAAAGTCGATAGAAAAAAAGAGCGAAGAGGAAAACATGAAAATAAAAGATAAAAATTTCGGACGTTGATTTTCAAAGCAGACAGCTCTCTCTCTCTCTCTCTCTCTCTCTCTCTCTCTATCTATCTATCTATCTCCTTGGAAGGTTAGCATGTCACAATTTCCCGACATGTTGTTGGCCTTGTGCCAGATTAATATAAGCTTATTCTAATATCATGAGTGTTGCATATTTCCAGTTGGAAACTAACTGTAAACATTAACACCATGCACACACATACACGCGCACACACACACACACACACACACACACACACACACACACACACACACACACACACACACACACGCACACACACACATATATATATATATATATATATTAAGTCATACACGCGGATAAGGTTTTTGATGTCATTACTGAAAGACGAGAGAAAATCGCCGTGTTTATACATATTTGTTTTATTAACAAGTACTTTCGATGTATCCATGTCAGGGTATTGTTTGCAATAAAATAAGTATTATAGTATCCATTATAGTCAGAGACAAATTAGTGTGTCATCCGAAAGGTAAATTTCTTACAAATGGAGTGATAACATCAAAAAACTTATTCGTGAGTATGAAAGGATCTTACCAAAAAATAAGTAGACAGAATATGTCTAAACTATACAACGAAACATACCTTCATGAAAACATGCTCTTTGAATATATATATATATATATATATATATATATATTTTAAGCATTGTGCTAAAGCAAGGCGTGAAGCCACTAGGATGCAGGGGTTGCGGAAGATTTGGAGCGAGAGCATAAGATAAGAGTGATAGGAGAAAAGAAGAGGGAGAAGGATAGTGGGTAGATCAAGGTAATTGAGATGTCGATTGACATTACATTTAAATAGTTGGAGATTATAGCTTTCAGGAAACAGTGATTGGGAGGGTGTTCCACTGGCGAGAGGTGCGAGGTATGAAGCTATTGGAGTAGAGACGGCTACATTTGAAGGTTTCTACGGTGTAAGGGTGAGAGCGTGATGCCAGCCTCGTAGGGCGCTTGAATTCATGGAGTCTGGGAACCAGAGAGAGCAGCTCATCAGAGCAGTTACCATGGAAACATTTGTAGAAAAAGACAGAGAGGCGACGGCGCGTCTGTGAGAGAGTGACTGCAAACAAGACGCCAGATCAGGGCCAATTAGATTACATATCCTTCTCTGGATCTTGTCAAGAACTCCGAGGTAAGCAAAAGGTGCTCCAGCCCATATATGGCAGCAATACTCCATGCAAGGGCGAATGGTTGTTTTGTATATTTGAAGTATCGATTCAGGGGATATATATATATATATATATAGTGAGTGTTTCCTGGTGTCGTATAAATCGTTTAATATCAGGTATAACACGTAGAAAAGGATACTGACTGGGGTGCTGGATATTTTTGGAGACTTGGTCTTATTTTTCAGTGATAGCCGCCAAACATACTATTATTATTATTATTATTATTATTATTATTATTATTATTATTATTATTTCTTTGGATTTCTGTTCTATACACATTTCCTTCCGGGTCCCAATCAGAAACCTAAAGTTAGAAATTGGTTCATGATATTTTCCACTGATGATTTTTGCAAAACCTAAGATCAAACGCATTTTACATAGATAACGCTCTTCGTAATATGTGGGCTATACAAGTGACTACAATTTTTGCATTTCTTTAAGTCATTGGCTACCAGGAATCCCTTCAATGTGTCTATCGGAACCTTTTCTAATCAATTCAAAGGGCTTCAACTAAACTGGAATTATTGATGTCCTCATGTGCCATATTTTCGAGATTTCTACTTCAAGATCCTTTGTTTTTTGAAGATCTTCTTCTTATTTTTCTTCTTATTCTTTTTTTCTTCTTCTTCTTTCTTCTTCGTCTTCTTTTTCTTCTTCTTTTTTTTCTTCTTCTTCTCCTTCTTTTTCTTCTTCTCCTTCTTCTTCTTTCTTCTTCTTCATCTTCATCTTCTTCTTCTTCTTTCTTCTTCTTCATCTTCTTCTTTTTTCTTCATCTTCTTCTTCTTTTTCTTCTTCTTTTTCTTCTTCTTCTTCCTCTTTTTTTCTTCTTCTTTTACTTCTTCTTTTTCTTCTTCTTCTTTTTTCTTCTTCTTCTTCTCCTTCTTCTTTCTTCTTCTTCTTCTTCTTCTTTTTCTTCTTCTTTTTCTTCTTCTTCTTCTTCCACTTTTTTTTCTTCTTCTTTTACTTCTCCTTCTTTTTCTTTTTCTTCTTCTTCTTCTTTTTTTTCCTTTGTTTTCTGTTGTATACTCATTTCTTTCCGGGTCCCGGGTAGAGAACTTTGGTCAGAAATAACATCATGACATTTTCCATTGAGTAGTTTTGAAAAAAAAAATGCACATATTTTACATAGATAAAACCCTTCATAAAGTGTGGGCTGTACTTGTGAGAACAACTTTTTGTAATTCTTTAAGTCCTGAACTATCAGAGATTCCTTCATTGAGTCGATTGAAACCTTTTCCAATCAATCCGAGGGCTCCAACTACAACTGGTATTGTTAATGTTCCGATGCGCCACATTTTAGAGATTTCGATTTCAAGGTCCTTGTATTTTGATAGTTTTTTGAAAATCTTTAAAAATACATTGCAGTCTTTGCAGTCCCTAATCACAATGTCTGGGTGATTAGCTTTGATTATTGTGTGCATTGGGTAGTCCCATAAAATTGTAACAGACCCTATCTCCGTAACCGGGTTTGGGTGGTGTTCATACTAATTTCTTTCATTTTCCTTTCCGTAGAACTTGCAGATTTTCCAGTGCAGATATTGGCCCATTTCTGTCATGCCGGGTTTTATATTCAGTGGGTGACAATACCATAGCAACCTGATACAAGATTATTATTATTATTATTATTATTATTTTACTATGGACATTTCCTACCAAGTCTTTGAAAGACCCTAAGGCAGGTCGTGGTGTTGTTATGGCCACATTTCAGTGAAGTTACTAGCGTTACAGACAAAGTTCTCCTTAGTGTGTGTGCACTTAATAAGACAACATGTCTCTTAAGCTGGGGTTTCCAGGATTCTTTCAATGTGTTGTTTTGTTCCATTTTTTATAATCCAAGTGCACCTATTACCACTGGTATTATTCTTGTTTTCAATTTCCACATTTTTCTATTTCAATTTCCAGGTCTTTGTATTTTGATAGTTTTCAAATTCCTTGGTTGCTATGTTACAATCCGCTGGACAAACCATATCAATTAGTAAGGCAATTTTTTTTTCTGGTTTTTGACAATAATGTCCGGCCTATTTAATTTTTTGTTCTGTGTGGATGGTATAATCCCAGAATGGTGACATCTTCTATTTCTGTAACCGGCGCTGGCCGATGTTCATACCAGTGTTTGCTTACACATTTTCCAAAAGTGTTTGCACATTTGTCCAGTGTAAGTATTGCCCCACTCTATCGTGACGATTTTTATTCATTTGGGCAAGTATAGAACATCCTGAGATTAGATGGTCTATTGTTTCTTGGTATTTGTCACAGAACCTGCATTTGGATCCACATTATTATGTATGATATTTGCCTGAAAAATTCTAGTGAAAAAGACTCTGGTCTTGCGCTGCGTAAAGAATAAAGCCTTCAGTTTCAGACTTTAATCCAGATGCTCGTAACCATCGATGAGTATTAACTTTATCAACATTGGGTTTATTTTGCGTTCTGGATATTGGCCATGCAGAGGTTTGTCTTGCCAGCGTTGTTTCATCTGTTCAAGGGCTTTATCCTTGGCTTTCTTTTTTTCATATCTTTTGCTGCAATAGTTGGTTCTTGGCTTCTGTTTTGATTTACTACAGAATCTACTAAATGTAAATGTTGTTTGTATTTACTGCCTTCTTTATTATTAATATTTTTCTTTCTGTTTTCATGTTGTTTCACTAATTTTATCATCCAGTCATTTGTTGTTTCCATGTAAGTTAGTAAGCCAATAGTTGTTGTCTTGTATGACAATTCTAGCTGAATAAGACCTCTTCCACCTTCTTTACGGGTATGTATAGACGGTCTACATCAGCCTTTGGATGATGCATCTTATATAGAAAGAAGCTTTGTTTTAGAATCATTTGTCTGATGTCATTTAGAGTCCAGTTCAAGATGTTGAAACTATATTGGACCACTGGGATGGCAAGGGTTATTAATGGCCATAATTCTGTTCTGAGAATTCAATTCAGTTTTTAATACCAGTCGTACCCTTCTATAGTACTCTTTACGCACTATTTCTTTCATTTTCTTATGGTGAATTCCTTCACTCTCATTTACACCTAGGTACTTATAAGCTTCTCCTTGTTCTAAATCTTTTTATTGTTACAGCAGGGTCTAAACTAATAGAGGAAGTTTGTTGTAGCGATCCTCGTAAAACTGTAGCTTTAGCACATTTATCAAATTGAATTTCATTCAATGTCTTCACTGAAGCATTTTACAGTTTGCAGAAGACCTTCCAGCTCATTGTCATTCCTAGCATACAATTTTAAGTCATCCATGTAAAATAGATGGTTTATTTTCTTTTGAGCTATTTTGTAACCGCATTCTGTCTTGTTAAGTTGGCTGGTTAATGCTATAAGTGATATGCAAAATAATAAAGGAGACAAAGAGTCACCTTGAAATATTCCTCTATTGATGTTTATTTCGCCAGACTTATAGGTTCCATTTTTATGATTGAGGTAAAGTGTAGTTTTTCCATATCGACATACATTGTTTGATGAAATTGATGATAACGGGTGATACCTTGTACATACTTAAAGACTTTAAGATCCAGGAATGTGGTACACTATCGAATGCTTTACGATAATCTATCCATTATTATTATTATTATTATTATTATTATTATTATTATTATTATTATTATTATTATTATTATGAAGGGGAGAAGAGAAACAACAAAATAATAAAGAAGCCAAAGTACCATCGGACGTTATTGAAGAAGAAGGCAAAAGAGAAGACGGAGAAAAATGTATAAGAAAAGAAAAAAGAAGAAGAAAGAAGAAAGAAGAAAGAAGAAGAAGAAAAAGGAAAAAGAAGAAGAAAGAAGAAGAAGAAAGAAGAAGAAAGAAGAAGAAGAAGGAGAAGAAGGAGAAGAAGAAAGAAGAAGAAGAAGAAGAAGAAGAAGAAGAAGAAGAAGAAGAAGAAGAAGAAGAAAGAAGAAGAAAGAAGAAAAAGAAGAAGAAGGAAGAAGAAGAAAGAAGAGAAAGAAGAAGAAGGAAGAAGAAGAAAGAAGAAGAAGAAGAAGAAGGAAGAAGAAGAAGAAGAAGGAAGAAGAAAGAAGAAAGAAGAAGAAGAAGAAGAAGAAAAAGAAGAAGAAAGAAGAGGGAAGAAGAAAGAAGAAGAATGAAGAATGAAGAAGGAAGAAGAAGGAGAAGAAGAAGAAGAATGAAGAAGAAAGAAGAAAGAAGAAGAAGAATGAAGAATGAAGAATGAAGAAAGAAGAAGAAGAAGAAGGAGAAGAAGAAGAAGAATGAAGAAGAATGAAGAAGAAAGAAGAAGAAGAAGAAGGAAGAAGAAGAAGGAGAAAAAGAAGAAGAATGAAGAAGAAAGAAGAAGAAGAAGAAGAAGGAGAAGAAGAAGAATGAAGAAGAATGAAGAGGAAAGAAGAAGAAGAAGGAGAATGAAGAAGAAAGAAGAAAGAAGAAGAAGAAGAAAGAAGAAGAAGAAGAAGGAGAAGAAGAAGAAGAATGAAGAAGAAAGACGAAGAAGAAGAATGAAGAACAAAGAAGAAGGAAGAAGAAAGAAGAAGAAGAAGAAGAAGAAGGAAGAAGAAAGAAGAAGAATGAAGAAAGAAGAAGAAGAAGAAGAAAAAGAAGAAAGAAGAAGGAAGAAGAAAGAAGAAGAAAGAAGAAAAATAAAGAAGAAAGAAGAAGAAAAAGAAGAAGAAGAAGAAGGAGGAAGAAGAAGAAGAAGAAAGAAGAATAATGAAGAAAGAAGAAGAAAAAGAAGAAGAAGAAGAATGAAGAAGAAAGAAGAAGAAGAAGAAGGAAGAAGAAGAAGACGAAAGAAGAAGAAGAAAGAAGAAGAAGTAGAAGAGAGAAGAAGAAGAAAGAAGAAGAAGAAGAAGAAGAAAGAAGAAGAAGGAAGAAGAAGAAGAATGAAGAAGAAAGAAGAAGAAGAAAGAAAAAGAAAGAAGAAGAAAAAGAAGAAGAAACAAGAAAGAAGAAGAAGAAAGAAGAAGAAGAAGAAGAAGAAAGAAGAAGAAGAAGAAAGAAGAAGAAAGAAGAAGAAGAAGAAAGAAGAAGAAGAAAGAAAAAGAAAGAAGAAAAAGAAGAAGAAACAAGAAACAAGAAGAAGAAGAAAGAAGAAGAAGAAAGAGGAAAGAAGAAGAAGATGTATTAATCAGAATGATAAAGAAAGAAAGAAAGAAAAGAAAGAAAGAAAGAAAGAAAGGAAGAAAGTAAATAAAAGTCATTGCCTGGAGAATGAAGCAATGTTCTCGTCTCCGTTCAACATTGCCGGATATCATTTCGATGCTTTAGTGCGCCCTTAGGGTTTTGTGTGTCCAGGCCACGAATCCAAACTACCGGTCACTGCCCTAAGTGGCCAAATGACCGGCTCCTCTTCACTCACGAACGTTAAGAAAGGAACCGGGCGAAACCAAGCTATATAGGAGCCATAAAGAGGCCAACGGAGGGCGCTAACAGCCACTGACCGAATGAATCAGGCCATTCCAGCTAATATTATGGCTTGCCGGAGTTAACAGTAGGGGAGAGCTTTTGATTGCTTGACTTTCAATGCGAAATTCAATCTGAATTCGTGACTGTTCATCCACGTCAAGTACCAGAGCTCATAGGTGCCAAAATTTACGAAATGCACATTATGGATATACAAATGTGATGTCCGCTCAGTGAAAATGGCTTTCTGCCAAATTTGGACAAATCTAGCACATTTCTACATTTAGGGCTCATTTCGTGAATTTATGCCAGGTATTGATTATATGTTGGCTCAAAAGATTGATCGGTAAAAACTGTCTTATGAATTTATGCCGACATTTTTAGTATAGATTCGCATGAATAGAATATGTATTCTTTGGTCTAGATTGGTTTGGTTTATTTTGTTTTACGGCATATCAACCTCAATGGGTTATTTAATGCCGACAACTTATTTAGGATAGATTCGTATGAATAGAATATATATTCTTTGGTTTAGATTGGTTTGGTTTATTTTGTTTTACGGCATATCAACCTCAATGGGTTATTTAATGCCGACAAGATTTTTATTGGTAATATTTTTTTTTCAAAAATGTATTGCTGATAATATATTATTTTTTCCTTCAAAAATGTTCTGCTTATATGTTTTTTCTTCAAAAATGTATTGCTGGTAATATTTTTTCCCCAAAAATGTATTGCTGGTAATAATGAATAACTGGTAATATTTTTCCCAAAAAGTATTGCTGGTGTTACAACCTATTTTTACACTTTCATAGTGTTTTGACCCCTTTTGGGTGGTTAACTATTTGCCCAAAGCTGGGACTCTAACAGATGCTACCACCCCGAGCCAGGGTGGACATGGGAACACCAGCAATTCAGAGGTGGTTCCAGGATTCTCAAAACCTCCTGATCAAAGGCCTTGCTGCCGGATGTAATTTATCGTCGTACCCAGGACGGATAGTTATTCAGTCTTAAAACTATTTTCCTCTGATTTTCTTGGATGTCATGCTAACTTTCAGCTCTTTCGTCGTTCATCATAGGTTTATTATAGGTCGATACATCAATTTCTTTTGTTGGCGTGGGGAGGGGTTTAATTTCTCCAACTTTCTGTGCACTTAATGTCACTTTTTTAGCTAAATTTGTTTACTATATCGTATGTTATATATTCCAAATTTTCCAACACTTATTTTATAATAGCTTAAAAGCCGCCCTATTGGGCGACATATAAGCTAGCTCCTGTAGAGGGTTCTTGATTGGGCCTTCATCACAATAGTTAGTGAGGAATACATGCGTTAGTCATCAATAAACTACAGAAGAACTAAAAAAACTAATTTAAGTATTGCATTAATATTTAAGCTTACCTTTTAAAAGTTAAACATTCTTCTGCCGTACTTAATTTAAAGATAATTTGATGTACGTAGGTCCTTACTTTCCGCACAAACAATTATTTTCATTTCATGAGTGACTTTCGCTGGATTTCGCAATTAATTTCGATCATTTCCAAATTTATTTCCAAGTTATAAAAATTGTTATCCTACAAAAAATACGTTGCAAAAAATCACGTATAAATTCACTGAAACACAATCGCATTAATGAAAACTTGGGAGTCCAAAATTTCAGGATTGCGGGTCTGGATCTGGCCCGAAATAAATTTAATTTGTTCACAGTATCGATATGATTCCAAAAGGGTATGATATATTGGGCTACAGCCTGTAGGAGTAAAGTTGAAAAAGAGTGACACAATGACACACTGACATTCGCATTTATTTTATAGATTACCATTTCATTTATGCTATAGGAGAAATGTTGAGCGTAACCTACAGGATTTTAAAAATCGTCTAAAGATTGCGTGCCTTTTGCAAAACTAATTTAATAGCTCACTTCGGATCAGAGGGACTCTCTTTGTTTGAAGCTTTTTATCATATATTCAACAATGGTAATAATATTAATAATAATAATCTTGCTTCACAGGACCAATGCTTGTTAACTAAGAATTATCAAGCACATATACTAAAATATTGTGTTAGTCCAAAATGCAGATTCTGTGATAAATATCCAGAAACGATTGATCATCTTGTATCAGGTTGCACGGTGTTGGCACCCACTGAATATAAAACCCGGCATGACAGAGTGGGCCAATATCTG
>CAHIKZ030000458.1:1412500-1417500 GCA_903632075.3 Acanthosepion pharaonis
GACGAAATGGCGTCTGGGAGATCGCAGATATTGCCTCGCGTTTGTGGCTCTGAATTTCTTTGGTCATACAAAGCAATCTGGAGACTTGATAAAAACGCAGACAAAAGCGTTGTTTACGTGGCAGGAGTCCGGTGGACCGTCGCCCGTTTTTCATAGCAAAAGTGCACACATAGCATTGTGAACTTCGACTTCTGACAGCATATCGACATTGGATGACACCAAGCAAAGTAAAGTAGTCTTTTGTATTTGGCTAGCTTTTCCTTTATAAATATTTTTATTTTTGTTTTTATTTTTTGCAACTAACACTAAACCAGTCCTTCACCAGAACACAACCTGTTTCAATACATAATCATACTTATTATAAAACCCAGGTTGTGTGTGTGTGTCTGTTCATATTGGATTGGATTTCCTACATTTTTCAACCGATTTCAACAGAACTTCACAGGGCTACGTAAAATTACCATGCGGTGGTTCTGACAGCGCCAAAAATTGGAAAGACACAATTGTTTTTGCACGAAATCAATTTGAAAACACGATTAAGAGGCATCACTGTCGACAGAATGAAAGGGGGACAACTCATATCGAGTTATACTTATTATAAAACCCAGGTTGTTTGTGTGTGTGTGTGTGTGTGTGTTCGTTTATATATGGGATCAGATTTCCTACATTTTTCAACCGATTTCAACAAAAGTTCACTGTCTTTGGCAGGTAGTGTTTCTTATTGTCTTGCACACTTTTTTCTTTATTTTCACATACAGAATGCTTTAAAAATTGCATTGAAAAAACAATTGTTTATAATAAAATTCTATTCAATCGGTAGACTCATAATTTTGTTTGAGTTTGGTTTTGACCAATTCGTAAAAAAAAAAAACCCAAAAAAACACCCCACCCCCCAAAAAAAAACTAATTAAGACATGCGTGTCCGTCAACCTTAAACAATAATCTTTGTCAAATTTATTTTTCAGTCTTTATGATGGTCGATACTTGATCTATCTCTTACTGTTACATCCCCGGGCAACGCCGGGCTCTCCTGCTAGTATTTAAATAAAAGCTATTTAAACTGTACACCATATTAATTTTTTATAATATTCACACATTTTAGGATAGTTTATATTGTGACTGAAGTGGTTTGGTTTGGTTTGGTTTGTTTTCTTTTACGGCATATCAACCTCAATGGGTTATTTAATGCCGACAAGATTTTTATTGCCAGTAATATTTTTTTCTTTTTTTTACAAAAATATATTACTGGTGTTAAAATCTATTTTTATACTTTCATAGTGATTTGATCCCTTTTGGGGTGTTAAATATTTGCCCATAGCTGGGACCCAAACAGGTGTTACCACCCCGGGTCAGGGTGAACCTAGGAATACCAGCAATTAAGAGGTGGTTCCACGCTCCTCAAAACCTACGGATCAAAGGCCTTGCTGTTAGATGTCGTTTATCGTCTTACCCAGGAAACGGATGTAGTTTATCGTTACACCCAGGACGATGGCCGAAATGGTTACTTATTTCCCGCTAGTGCCAGAGGTAAACGAGGCATCTTTAGCATCGGGTGATGGTTAATGAGGAGACTCTGGTTGACCATTATACTGAATATTTATTTCTATCCTCATTGGGTACCCTATGCAAAAAGGTGTTGTTTCCACGTGTGGCAGATAGCAAAATCACTTAAGAATCTCAGTCATTGCCCTTTTTTTTTCAGGACAACTCCTCACCTCCTCCTCACTAGGGAATGGGCATTTTTAGCGAGTGAATTGAGATAAACCGATCCATTGTACGCTGCAATAAGAAAGTAAAAATAATAATGATGAAAAGAGTTTTAAATTGTTTCACCCCGAGCAAGGTGATAATGCTCCTAAGACGCGACTAGTTATTGGAAGTGAACGAAAATGAGTAGGCTCTTGTGAGGAGAAAGGACAATAAAAGAACAGATATCAGGAAGACAAGATTGTAATTGGCGTTGCATTTGAATTTATGAAGGTCGTAGATGGCAGAGACGCAAGAAATCAGAATAGAATTCGGCAGGTTAGACATAGAAAAGAAGAAACTATTAGAGTAGAAACTGCGGCTAAATCTAGCTATTTCAACAGAAAAATGGTGAGACCTAACTGCCAATCTAGTAGCAGGCTTAAATTCGCCAAAAAGAAAGCTGATGAAGGAAGTGTCGGTCAAATAAAAAGTCTATGTCACCTTGCTAGTTGTCCTCCAATGTTGAAGTTCACAATCCTACCTAAGCCGTTTTGTTTTTAGACACGAACGTAGTTCGCCAATGCTTTACCGGACTCCTGCCACCAGCAACGGCTTATCTGTTGTTTTTTTTTGTTTTCTTTTTTTATCAAGTTTAAGATTGCGATCTTTGACCAAAAGTATTCAGAAAATCTAACACAGAGGATTATCAGGTATCAGTTCGCTTACCTCATCTATGTGGTTTGAAAAGGAGGCCATTGCAAAATCAGACTGATAAGAAGACAGACATTTAGAGAGATAAGCAACCCGGCCTGAAGAGCTTCTATATACCATTTAGCACAACAGTTGACGGCGTCGAAACGGTTTCATCTACCCAATTTAAAACAAATCTTGGGTCAAACGTCGTATGGTTCTCAGCCACTTTCCATTAAAAGGGGTCAGAATTTTAAACGTTCATCAACTCGTCTATAAGCACCGTAATCTAAAAGTCGACATTAAATAATTCCAAAACGGGTTGATATGTCAGGAATCTAACTAAATAAGCCAATATCTGAGATTAGGTATTGTAATTATTTACACTATTTACATTACTTAGACTATTGTCTTCATGTTTGGACCCGTTTCCCGACGTTTCAGACATTGTACGCTTCGGCCTTCTTCAGGTGATTGAAAATTTCGAACTGAACCCTTTGTTTCGTCCACCGCGACACATTGTTCCGCTGTGGACTGAATTCGTATCAGAAATAAAAATTCAATTGTGAAAGCTAAAAAAGCCAAAACGGTAGAAAAACTAATACACAATTTATCGATTTCAATGTTTCAGTCAGACGAAAGGCACAAGTCAAGCGTCAAGGAAAGGGTGGAAGATATTTATTTTAAAGTTTTATAAAATTAAACTTTATGACATTAATTTGGGGGCTATATGAAGAACGAAATATTAATATAGGAATTAAAAAAGGAAGAAAAATGTTTTTAAAAATAATTTTAAAATATATAGATGAAAGGACGTAATGGATTAATAGAAAAAAGTATATATATATATACTTTTTTATTATATATATATATATATATATATATATATAATTACATACACATACACTCACACACACACTCTCTCTCTCACACACACACACACACACACATATATATATATTATGAAATGGATTAAGTTTGGCAGTTATTCCATATATTTTCTGTTTATATGTTATTTTTATAGACACAATTTATTTAAGCAAATGCTGTATTTTAATTAAACAGTATTAATTACATTTATCGGCCTGAATGTTGAAAAAAAATCGTAGAAAATATGAATAGATGAAAAGAACCTACATTCCTATCCAGAAATCTGATCTGACGTGCCAGGTCTCTTTCTGTACTGTTATGGTAATTTACCCACGCACGCATGGACTCTCCCAGATATAAATAGGAGCAGGTACTGCCTTTTAGAGAGGGTTGTTTCCAGCAGTCAGCTCGGACAGAACATTCTTGCTGTAACACTCTGGTTTGTATATGTTTATATTACTGTTTCTGTTAATATATTTCTTTAACTCGGTTCTCGTCTTGTGTTTTTATTTCTGGTCCTAACAAGGCCACAGCATATACATAAACACTTCGGAATGGGATCAGACATACCTCGACAGGATGAAGTCTTAGCAACGGGATCCCCATTATCACCAGCAATGGCAATCATATAGATGGAATACTTGAAAAAAAATGGCATTAGAATCCACATCACTAAAGCCCACTCTATAGTTGAGATACGTAGATGACACTTTCATACTCTGGCCTCTATGTTGTAATAAATATGGCGGCATAGATGAGGACAATAGTTCGAATAATTTAAATAATATAGAATACTGCCCTATATATATATATATATATATATATATATATATATATATATAAAATATAATCATACATAGTCATTCAATGGATTAACAGTATTTTAATGCATACACTATGTTCTATTAGCGACGTGATTTCGCCATTAATCGCATTAATATTGCTGATTGATTCTATATATGATTATTTTTTTTTATATATAAAATATATGCTGCTAACATTATATATATATATATATATATATATATATATATATATATATATATATACACACAAGATGTTCCCTGTCTCGTCACTTTTTGTGTGTATATATATCTAAATATGTCTGGGTGCTTATGTATTATAATCTGAGTCTGTTTGGGTTGTTTTACGCGTGAGGTTAGGACCCCATTCACACACTTGGGATTAAAATGTATACATATTGTCAGATGACCGGATGACAGATAAGCGCCTATTCTAACGTAATTTCAATGAAGAAATAAATTGAATAACATATGTATTTATTCTTTTCTCCTCAGTAATTTTATAATTTTAAACTTAATAGTGATTAAATTTGGATTTTAAAATTGGCAATTTTCACTTTTAATTTTAATATCAAATTTTATTATATAATTTGATAATTATTGGTTAGAATAAATTCTTTTTTTAATATTACCCCTATTTTAAAGATCTGAATAGCTATTATAACATGACTTCGTTATCAAGCTTTTTGAATTTTCCTATACTTATATTTTGATTGGTCATTCTAGCTTTTGTAACAATGTTTTCCCCTTGTGAAGGATCGTTAATTAATTTGAAACTTTTAAAACCATTTATTTTACATTCAACATCATCACTTGATAAGACGCCGGAGGTGTTGAAACAAAATAGCTATTTTTGTAGTGATTTTATAATTTGTTTATGTTATAATTTTTTATAAATAAATAATATATATATATATATATATATATATATATATATATATATATATA
>CAHIKZ030000458.1:1422500-1437500 GCA_903632075.3 Acanthosepion pharaonis
GCCTGCTGCGAGCAGTTTGGGGACCTTGTGGCACGTAGTGCAGCAGGTCTCTGTAATCGGCCCTTCAAAAAGTGTGGATGGTTCTAAACAAAACTTTTACCACTATAATCAAATCTCATGTGCTGGTGTCGGGATGTCGGTTCCTGGCGGCTGAGCTGCCTGACCCTCATACGTCGAATACAACGGGAGAGTGGAATATATATATATATATATATATGTGTGTGTGTGTGTGTGTGTGTGTGTGTGCGTGTGTGTGTGTCTGTGTGTGTCTGTGTGTGTGTGTATGTGTGTATGTGTGTATATATATAAATATATGTGCGTGTGTGTAATTATATATATATATATATATATATATATATATATATATATATATATATATATATATATATATAATTCTCTTTCTATTAATCCATTATGTCCTTTTATCTATATATTTTAAAGTTATTTTTAAACTCCTTTTTCTTCCTCTTCATATAACCCTAAATTAATGTCATAAGGTTGATATTTGGGTTTAATTTTATAAAACTTCTCTTTAAGACAAATACCTTCCACCCTCCCCTGACCACTGTCTTGTGCCTTTCGTCTGACTGAAACATTGAAATGGATAAATTCTGTACTAATTTTTCTAGTTGATAAGACAGACGACCTATTTCTTCGTGTGCCGAAATAGGCTATTCTCCAGATGAGGTGATTTTGGATTTTATTGTTTTATTAATTATTTGCTCTGTAATAATAAATACATTGAGCTCTTTTTGTGGAACAGTTTGAATATTTTATATTTCTAGGATCTCGGATCCACTTGGAATATATTCAACGGATCTGTTATATATATATATATATATATATATATATATATATATATATATATATATATATATATAATCATAATAACACAGATTGTTAAGTTTAAAATAAATTTAATAGCATGTTTGTCTTTTTTACCGGGGCCGGCAAATTAGCCTCTTCTTTTGTTTTTACTTAATAAACCGAATGCATATTTAAGTCAGCCTAATATAATGCCGTATGAAGTTTTAGCATGATCATTATTGGTCCCATGACTGGGTATGGTTATAGGGTCACTGCGCAGGTGAATACCTGATCAGTTCGTTCAACTGGAGTGCCGGCTAATTTATTCATTCATGCGTTGTGCATCACGGGCAACGAGAGATGACCTAGCCTGTCGCTCTCCTGGTCAAACCATAGTCGATATTCTGTAAATTAAATGATCGCTTTTGGCATGTATTTCATTGGTGGAACCCTCTACTCTAGGAGATGACATCAGTCTAGGAACCCCGCACCCGTTTTGAAATCAATGGCTGCTTATTATCTATGGAACTTAGGTGGGTGTTGATCCTTAAAAGAGATTTTCATTCATTCAAAGCACAGGCGTTCTGTTGCGTTAAAAAAAACTGCTAGGTGTTTATTTACTCTCCTCAACAGAAAAGCCTGGTAGAGGATCTGGTTTAGATGACCCGACCGTTGCCTCAGGTAAACGCTAGGTTACATGACAACAGTAACATCACTGGTATGACGTTTATAACACCCCCCCCGCCCAATATATTTTTCATTTTTGCTTAATAAATCGATAGATGTTTTTGGTCAACCCAATATATCATTCAATACTGTTTAAGATAGATAGATAGATAGATAGAGAGAGAGAGAGAGAGAGAGAGAGAGAGAGAGAGAGAAAGAGAGAGAGACAGTGAAAGAGAGAGAGACAGTGAGAGTGAAATAAAGAGATGGAGAAAGTGAAAGAGAGAGACAGTAAGAGTGAAAGAGATTGTAAGAGTAAAAGAGATAGATAGAAAGAGCGAAAGAGGGGGGCGGTGAGAGTGAAAGAGAGAGATTGTGAGAGTGAAAAAGAGAGATAGTGAGAATGAAAGAGATAGAGGAAAAGATAGATAGTTTGAAAGGAGAGAGTGAAATAGAGAGATGGAGAAAGTGAAAGAGAGAGACAGTAAGAGTGAAAGAGATAGAAAGAGTGAAAGAGGGAGACAGTGAGAGTGAAACAGAGAGTTTGTGAGAGTGAGAGAGGGAGAGTGGGAGTGAATGAAAGAGATAGTGAGAAGGAAAGAGAGAGATTGTGAGAGAAAAGAAACTGGGAGAGGAAGAGAGAGAGAGAAAGAGAGAGATAGAGGAAAGGAGAAAAAAGAGAAAAGAATGAAAAAGAGATAAAGGGAAAGAAAGAGAGAGTGAGAGAGGAAAGAGGAAAGATAGAAAGATGAGAGAGAGTGAAAGGGGTTGAGATGAAAGAGAGAGATAGAGAGAGAGATAGATAGGAGAGGGAAGAGAGAAAGAGAAATGAAAGGATAGTAAGAAAGAGAGAGTGAGAGGAATGATGAGATTAGAGAGGGAAAGAGAGAGAGAGATAGTGAGAGTGAAAGAGAGATAGTGAGAGTGAGAGAGAGTGAAAGATAGAGAGAGTGAGAGAGGGAAGAAAGAAAGTGTATGGTGAGAGGAAAGAGAGCTTAATTGAGAGAAAGAGAGATTGGTCTTTATAGAGAGTGAAAGGAGAGACAGAGATCAAGGAAAGTGATAGAGAGGAAAGAGAGAGAGATAGTGAGAGTGATATAGAGATAGATAGTGAGAGTGAAAGAGAGAGAGAGAGAGTGAGAGATTGCGAGAAAAGAGAGAGAGAGAGAGTGAGAGATTGCGAGAAAAGAGAGAGAAATGAATAAGAAAACAAATCGCTAGAAAGAGGAAGATTTCTAAAACATTATGGGTTTGTAATTTACGCTATTTTTTTTTTGCAACACGTCGTATGTCAGCATTAATAAGATTGGTTCTGAAAATTGGTTTCCGCCGGCGTAAATCCTTGCCAATTTGTCGTTTAAAAAACCATCAAAAGCAGAAGACAATTCCTTATCTGTTTAGGATTCACATTGAATGAACACCGAAAACTGAATAAACCTCGACGCCATCCTTACGTTCTTTTCGATTTGATTCACGAAGGGAGACATGAAAACAGGATCAAATTCGAGTCATTAAAACCTCTATCTCTTCATTAGAAAAACCAAGAAAAACTTCATCTTTGTTACTCTGGCCAAGTTTCGAAGAACTTATTTTCACATCATCTTTGCCAGTCTTTCTTTTTCTTATTTTCTTTATTACTTGCATTCCTTTCTTTCTTTCTTTTCCATTTTTCTTGTTTTCTCTCCTACTTTCTTTCTTGTTCTTTCTTTCTTTCTTTCATACTTTTTCTTTCGTTCTTACTTTTTTTCGTGCTTTTTGTTCCAGATCTTGATTTTCTTTCTTTCTTTTTCCTTTTTCATTCGTTCTCCTTTTTGCCCGCTTTTTTCATAGTTTTTCTTTTTCTTTCTTTCTTGCTTACTTGCTTTTTACATTTTTCTTGCATTTTCTGTTTTCTTTCTTTCTTTTCCTTTCTTTATTATTCTCCTTTTTCTTCTTTTATTTCCTATTTTTTCTTTCTTCCTTCCTTCCTTCCTTCCTTCCTTTCTTTCTTTCTTTCTTTCTTTCTTTTTTCTTTCTTTTCTCTTTCTTTCTTTGTGTTTATTTTGTCTTTCTTTCATTATATTGATATCATTCATTTCTTATTTCTTTTTGATTTTTCCATTTTTTCTTTCTTTGTTTTTTGTTTGTTTATTTTTTATTTCTTTCATTCTTTGGCATCCTTCTTTCTTTCTTTCTTTTGTATTTTTCTTCTCGGCTCTTTTTTGACATTCTTTCTTTCTTTCTTTCTTTCTTCTTTTGTATTTTTGTTCTGTCTTTTAACTTTTCTTTCTTTTAAATTTCTTTCTTTGTTTCTTTGTTTCTTTTGTATTTTTCTTCTCGGCCCTCTTTTGACACTCTTTCTTTCTTTTGTATTTTTCTTCTCGGCCCTCTTTTGACCTTTTTTTCTTTCTTTTTTCTTTCTTTTCTTTCTTTCTTTCTTTTCTTTCTTTTGTATTTTTCTTCTCGGACCTCTTTTGACCTTTCTTTCTTTCTTTTTCTTTCTTTCTTTTTCTTTCTTTTGTATTTTTCTTCTCGGCCCTCTTTTGACCTTCTTTCTTTCTTTCTTTCTTTCTTTCTTTTGTATTTTTCTTCTCGGCCCTCTTTTGACCTTTCTTTCTTTCTTTCTTTTTTCTTTCTTTCTTTCTTTCTTTCTTTCTTTTGTATTTTTCTTCTCGGCCCTCTTTTGACCTTCTTTCTTTCTTTCTTTCTTTCTTTCTTTTGTATTTTTCTTCTCGGCCCTCTTTTGACCTTCTTTCTTTCTTTCTTTCTTTCTTTTGTATTTTTGTTCTCTCTTTTAACTTTCTTTTCTTCTTTTAAATTACTTTCTTTCTTTATTTTTCATTCTTTCTTTCTTTCTTTTGTATTTTTCTTCTCGGCCCTCTTTTGACCTTCTTTCTTTCTTTCTTTCTTTCTTTCTTTTTGTATTTTTCTTCTCGGCCCTCTTTTGACCTTTTTCTTTCTTTCTTTCTTTCTTTCTTTCTTTTGTATTTTTCTTCTCGGCCCTCTTTTGACCTTCTTTCTTTCTTTCTTTCTTTCTTTCTTTCTTTCTTTCTTTTGTATTTTTGTTCTCTCTTTTAACTTTCTTTTCTTCTTTTAAATTACTTTCTTTCTTTATTTTTCATTCTTTCTTTCTTTCTTTTGTATTTTTCCTCTCGGCCCTCTTTTGACCTTCTTTCTTTCTTTCTTTCTTTCTTTTGTATTTTTCTTCTCGGCCCTCTTTTGACCTTCTTTCTTTCTTTCTTTCTTTCTTTCTTTCTTTCTTTTGTATTTTTCTTCTCGGCCCCTTTTTGACCTTCTTTCTTTCTTTTTTTTCTTTCTTTCTTTCTTTCTTTCTTTTGTATTTTGTTCTCTCTTTTAACTTTCTTTTTTCTTTTTAAATTACTTTCTTTCTTTATTTTTCATTCTTTCTTTCTTTCTTTTGTATTTTTCTTCTCGACCCTCTTTTGACCTTCTTTCTTTCTTTCTTTCTTTCTTTTGTATTTTTCTTCTCGGCCCTCTTTTGACATTCTATCCTTCTTTCTTTTGTATTTTTGTTCTGTCTTTTAATTTTCTTTTTTTTTTAAATATCTTTCTTTGTTTCTTTGTCTCTTTTGTATTTTTCTTCTCGGCCCTCTTTTGACCTTCTTTCTTTCTTTCGTTTGTATTTTTGTTCTCTCCTTTAATTTCTTTCTTTCTTTCTTTCTTTCTTTCTATATTCTCTTCTTTGTCTCTTTCTGTCTGTTTCCTTCGACACCAACCTTCGCTCTTTTCTATTGTAATTTTCCCTGATTCTTAACAATTCCTTCTCATTACTTTTTTCACTTTTTCCTATCTTTTCACAAGTTCCATTAATTATCCCCACTTTTCCTTTGTTTCTTGATTTATTCGCAAAACATTATCAACTTGTTTTAAAGAGTTTGAAAAATAGAGATAATGACATTTTGTTGCTTTGTGCTTTCGACAAAATAATCAAATAATCACCTTTTGGCTTTTCTTTCTGACCCAACTTCCTATGAACCATTCAAAACTGTTCTTTCTAACTTATATCAGTCTGAGACAATACCTGTTGCATCTTGGGTCAAAAAATCTTTGCGCTTAATCTCTTTTCAGTTGTTTTCGCATTATCTTGTCTCTACTTGCCATCTGACGGAGATTTAACATACACACACACACATATATATATATATGTATGTAATATATGTATATATGTATATATAGATATGTGTGTGTGTGTGTGTGTGTGTGAAAATATATGGAAAATAGGAAAGAACTCGTTAGGTAAATGATCCAATGTTCTTTAGTATTTTTGTTATTATTTTAAAAATATAGTGCTCGATACAAAAGTAGAGCATGAATATAATTATTTATTTAAAAATATGATTCCAACGCTACATAAGAGTTCTCATCTTTCAAAACAAGAGCCTAAAACTTCGATATAATTATTTGAATTAAATTGAATTAAAGTACCGAGCTCTGTTCCATCGTCAAGCGAAATTTTTTTGGGAAAAAAGCCTACAACAACAACATAAATATGGTTGATAGCATTAACAGAAGTAGTAAAAAAATTACTGATAAATTAAAAATTAGCGATAGAGTAGGCAAACTTACTGAAAAGGAATGTTACATCACTCTTAATTTTATATATAAATATATATATATATATATATATATATATATATATATATATATATATATATATATATATGTATGTATCTATTGAAGTGATTACAATCGGGTTCATTACATTCTCTTAAGCGAAGCTACCCTTCCGCCACATGTGGGTTAAATAGTACGACATGTATCTGGTAAAATCATTGTTATAATCAGACAGTTGTTCACTCGCAAAAAAAGAATTATTCTTACAATCAAAAATATGTTTCGGCTTTGAATAACCCACAAAGGGTTGATAAACCGTAAAAAAATCAATAAATAAATCAACCAATCAAGCATGCAGAATATAATGAAGAACAATAAAATTGTAACATCCTGATTTCGATAGAATTAATGACTTTTATTTTTTTTTTAATCCGCTATATTTATTTATCACTTCAAACGTTATTTTTAGTGGATACCCGTATTTGAATAGACGCTCCGTTTATTTTAGACAGTTTTCATTTCGTCTACCGACCTGCACACATGACGAAACTGCTACCCGTATCTTCCACAAACACGAAATTTGATCGAAACTTTAACCATAGCAGCCATTCCCAGCTGGTCGATCAGAAGAAGAAGCGTTCAGTTAGAATGGAGTAAAAACAGCATCATGTTTAGGTGTAAAAGAGTATATCTTTTTCAGTTACTGTAAAATACCTTCATTAAAAAACAACATTTTGAATTAATGCAGTTACTAATATATAAGAAGTAGTCTGTATTTATTCAATCGAAGTTAACCGAGGACATGAAGGGGTAAAACAGGCAACATGAAGACCCACTTCAGACCAGAATTATTTTTGAGTTTTTGAAATTCAATTTGTCAGTGTGCTACCAGGGATGTAAAAGAGAATACATTTATAAAGCAATTGTTATGTTTCCACAAACACGAAATTTGATCGAAACTTTAACCATAGCAGCCATTCCCAGCTGGTCGATCAGAAGAAGAAGCGTTCAGTTAGAATGGAGTAAAAACAGCATCATGTTTAGGTGTAAAAGAGTATATCTTTTTCAGTTACTGTAAAATACCTTCATTAAAAAAAAAACATTTTGAATTAATGCAGTTACTAATATATAAGAAGTAGTCTGTATTTATTCAATCGAAGTTAACCGAGGACATGAAGGGGTAAAACAGGCAACATGAAGAACCACTTCAGACCAGAATTATTTTGGAGATTTTTGAAATTCAATTTGTCAGTGTGCTACCAGGGATGTAAAAGAGAATACATTTATAAAGCAATTGTTATGTTTGATGAAAATTGGTTGAAAGATCAAAGAAAAATAAGAAACCAGTAAAAGTCGCCATTTTTCACTATTTACGCGGGTTTTATCTGGGACTCAATTATCAAGTTAAATGACTGTTAAACAGAAATTGTTGGTTACAATCGAGTAAAGTTTATATTAGATTGCTTGAAAATTGAGGGATTGTGTTGAAATTTTTCGTTTTTCGCGGTTTTTCGCTAAACGCAGTGGCGTAGAAATAAAAATGAGGTATCGTTGAGCTCGTCATTATGTAAGTAACCTACATACCGAATTTGGACGAAATCGGAGGGGAAAAGCTGAATTTATCGATTTTTGATCGGGTTTACCGATTATTGATTTAAAAAAAAAATATCGATTTTTTAGACTAAGAACCTATGTCTTACATTGTACAATGTATATGCCAAGTTTGGTCAAAATCGGTTGGATGGATCTTGAGTGAAAAGGCATCACACAGACATACAGTTTCCCCCCGCTATCCCAGAAAACAAAAACTGCCTGCAACACAGGAACGTGATGAGATGATGTAGGGTTCTCTCTTATTTTGTTTCTAAATTACATCAAGGCCGCCCAACGGATTCTTTAGATATTCAAAATGGTCAGATACTATACAAACCGTACTCATATATATATATATATATATATATATATATATATATATATATATATATATATATATAGAGAGAGAGAGAGAGAGAGAGAGATTAGTGAAATATTAGTGGAAAATATACATACATATGCAAAATATATAAATACCCATACATGTATATTTTTTGAATAAAAATTCCAACATTCATTTTTCTCTTACTTAAACCCCTTCCAGCCACCTCTCCTAAAATTCTCTCTGTTAAGGTTTAATCTCCCTCCTCCTCATACTTACACTTTCTCTAAATTCTGTTTTTATTTCCGGAGTTGTTTTTTTCTGTTTTCTTTTTGAATTTGTAGGTCTGATGAACTGGATCGTATTTACGATTCCAATGGAATATTAGTGTTTAAGCCTTATATATATATATATATATATATATATATATATATATATATATATATATATATATATATACCTAAGAACATTGTACAATTTATGTGCCAAAATATCAGTTGGATGGATCTTGAGTGAAAAGGTATCACAAAGACAAACAGACATTCTATGTTTTTATATATATATATATATATATATATATATATATATATATATATATATAATAAATGGGTGAATATAAACTGGAATATAGTCACTGCTCATCTCTACATCGCACACGCAAAAGATCATTCGTTATATGAAAGCAGAACCTACTCGCATCACTAAAACGTGCAAAGCATCATTCGATATCCTTGGTGACCCTCTCCTGACAATTTTCGACGATATGACGGTTATGTAGCGTAATGTTCACCCTGACAGGAGACACGAGTGGCCATCGTCTTGTGCGAAGGAAATCATTTGGCAAAGAGATCACGTTTTCTTACATCTATGCCGCGCCTATTTTTTTCCTGTCGCCCTTACGAGCTTCGATCTAAATGGCCATCCAGAACTTAGTCGACGGTTAAAGAAATATTTATTTGACAACGAATGCTAGCACGTGAACAGTACCTCTTCTTATCAGACTATGACAATCCAAAGAACAGGGAAAAAAGAAAATGAAATCGTACGTGAAACCGGCGAGACACCTTGTTAGTCCTGAACAGAAAGTTAAAAGGTTAGAGAGGGCGAAGATCATCTACAATACGTTGGGAAATGATCCTGGAATATATATATATATATATATATATATATATATATATATATATATAATTTAATTTAAAAATTATAACATAAACATGTTATAACATCACATGTAATGTTATAACGTATTTATGTTATAATGATGTCATAATAAATAATATTTGCTCCACTCTGTATTGAGCACTCTTTTAAGGATAACGTTTTTTGGTTATTGGAATTTTATTCCGTCTACACCAATTCTATACTTTATATATATATATATATATATATATATATATATATATATATATATATATATTTGAACTTAATTTCAGTCCTTCATGAGCTTCTGATCCTTAGCTATGATTAATTAATGATGAACATGTCATTATCGCTTATGATCAATTCCATCATGATTCTTCTGTTAAGCTTGGAGAGTAATTATACATTCTTATTGCTTAAAGTAGAGTCGAATAGTGTTATAAAAACCTCAGAGAATTCCAGTAAGATTCATTTCTACGATACAACGGTCCAAAGCTTAATCTAACAAAGGAACAATTTTGCTTTTACACCATTTAGACAGATTTGCTGTTACACTATATATATATATATATATATATATATATATATATATATATATATATATATATATATATATATATATATATATATATGTTAGGTACCTCCACGTTTTCGCTAAAAAAGAGAGCATACAATGAGGAAAAAAGGCCTCACACTTGATAAAAACTAAGTTTATCATCAAAATATTTATTAGGGGAAAGACCAAAATATTTTTAAAATTATTTTATTTGCATTTTTTAAATCCTTTTTGGAACTTTGGAAATTTTGGTTAAAAATCTAGTTTTTCTTGCGTCAGCGATCGGCCAAAGATTAGTGTGGGAATTTTACCGTTTTTTTTTTCGCGGTAAAACCACATTGTTTTAGAAATTCTTGCAAAAAATATCAAATAATTGTCGGATTTTAATGAAACTTTCAGGACTTATTCACAAATGGATGAGATCATTTTTGCAATTTCTTTTTTTAGAAAATCTTGCTAAAGATATTTTTTTTTTACATTTGTTACCCGATACACTTAATTTTATGAAATTTCGAGAAATTATAATATCAGCTTCTTCATATTTATATTAATTAAAAGCAGGACTTCTTGGAGAATTTCTATTTGTTTTTGTTAAACGGAAACAACATTTATTGAAAATCTGCTCTGAATCATAATATAAAAAAATACAATAAAACTATGACATTAGGCTTTTAGAAATAAGACATATTAAAGACACTATTGTCCTAAGAAAAAACTTCGATGAAAAATAAATTTTTTGAAGAAATGTTTTCATTTTTTTTATAATTTTAATTATAAAGTTTTAATCTTTTAAAAATCTGTATTAATATCCACCTTTTAGATTATATTATTATCAAAATAATGAATAATGTCAAAAGGAAAACTTTTGATAAAAACTAAGTTTATCTAACATAAAGAAAAATATGAGCTTCCGATGATAGGTTGAATGAACATTGAAAACTGAATAAACTGGACAGAAAGTTAAAAGGTTAGAGAGGGCGAAAATAATATTATAAAACCTTAGCCGATGCGTTTCGTCCTCTGATGGACTTTATGATGGCAAATGTTAGAATTAAATTTTACAACAAGTATTTATAAACAAAAAATATCCCAAAAAATGTTTTTAAAACGGTTGTTAAAAAAAGTTAAAATGTTTTAAAAAATTCAGAAAACTTAAAAGATATACAAATATCAATGATATTAGAAAATTGTCAAAATTGACATTTGTAAATAGCAGTGACTTAGCCTAAAGCCCACAACGATGTACAAATCAGTGGTTGATTTAAAATGATATCGATATTATGAAAAAGATTGATTTCAATATTAAATAACCCAACCAGAGTTGATATGTCGCAAAATTAGCCAATCAGCTAAGACATCGTTTTTTTTTTTTTCAGGATTTATTTTCCTCTTTCTTATTTTATCTTCCCTTTCCTTCTTTTTGCTTCCTTTTCTTTTCTTTTATTTTTCTTTCTTTCTTTCTTTTCTTTTCTTTCTTTTCTTTCTTTTTCTTTCTTTCTTTCTTTCTTTCTTTCTTTCTTTCTTTCTTTCTTTCTTTCTTTCTTCCTTTAATTTCTGATTTTCTTCATTCTTATAGTTTGCTTTTACTTATTTTTTCCCTTACTACCTTTCTATTTTCTGATCTTTTCAGAATTGATCTCCCTTATTTTCATAGTAGAAAGACCAGGATCTTTATATGGCATCGTAAGAAATCGGCCAAATCCCTTCCAGTCCAAATCAGTAACACAGTCATCCAATTCATGATTCCTGCCAACCAATTTGATAAATATAAACCCAATCGGACGAAGAATAAAAAAAAAAAAACTATAATAATAATAATAATAATAATAATGTACCCTATTTCTAGATCTTAAATTCTTTATACAAGGTATCACCCATGGTCATCAATTTCATCAAACAATAAATATATAAATGGTATAAGTTTGGTGAAATAAACATCAACAGAGGAATATTTCAATGTGACTATTTGTCTCCTTTATTATTTTGTATATCCCTTATAGAATTAAACAGCGAATTCAACAGGACGGAATATGGCTATAAGATACCTTAAAAAAATAAGCTATCTATTTTACATGGACGACTTAAAGTAGTATCCTTGCAATGACAGTAAACTGGAAGGTCTCCAGAAAACTGTAAAATGTCTCAGTGGTGCCAGTGGAATGGAATTCGGTTTGAATAAATCTGCTAAAGCCAAAATTTTACGAGACCTCCTCTATTAGCTTAGACCCTGGGGTAACAATCAAAGATTTAGAGCAAGGAGAAGCTTATAAGTACCTCGGTGTAAATGAGGGTGAAGGAATTCATTATAAAAATAAAAGAAATAGTACGAAAAGTGTACTATAGAAAGGTGCAACTAATATTAAGAACTGAATTGTATTGTCAGAACAGAATCATGACCATTAATAGCCTTGCCATCCCAGTGGTTCAATATCGTTTCGACATCTTGAACAGGACTCTAAATGACATTAGATGAATGGATTCTAAGGCAAGAAAATCTTCTTTCTAAGCGTAACATGCATTATCCAAAGGCTGATGCAGACCGTCTATCTATACCGTAAAAAAAAAATGAAAGAGGTCTTAGCTAGAATTATCATACAAGAGAACAACTATTGGCTTATTAACATACATGGAAACAACAAAAGACTGGACGATACAATTAATCAGACAACACGAAAACAGAAAAAAAAATCAATCATGAAAAACGTTGTAAATACATACATAGATACATACGTATATACATAAGTATATATATATTATCATCATGAGTGGTAATAAAATAATTTTTGTCTTTTTATGGCAGTCGTAAAGATATGTACCACGAAACATCAAAACATATCTTTACATATATATATATATATATATATATATATATATATATATATATATATATATATATATATTTAAAGATATTTTTTATGACTGCCATTACATTCCTTCCGACATTCTGACAAATACGTATGGGTTTTCCATTGCAGAACACCTAATAAATAGCCATAATTGTACTACTTGTTTCAGTTACCATTCTTAGCAAGTCCCACACGAATTACCAATTAAAAGTGTTGGAGGCCATTTATATTTTATCGTTGAAGCCCTCACTGTGTAAAAAAAACCCGTGCAGCCTCGCGTCCATTACAACTCGCGCGGCCGTATGTAAAAATCATATGTGCCAGCTCACGATACGAATATCCTGCCGTTGTAAAACGGAACACTTATCAGTTAACTCACTACTATACGTATTAAACGTTGAAGACAGAGTAGCCATAAATGTACACGAATGACAAATGTAACCTTGTCTATATGGTAACATCTAATGTAAAATTTCATAAAACATAATAACTCAAATGCGAAGGATTTGCAGACATATGTTTATATGGACTTTTTTGGTGTGAAGAATTCGCCCCCAAATTTTGTACTAGTTATTTGCTACTAGTATGTTTCGGATGAAGTCTATTAGAACATGCTGTTGTCAATGTTGAGAGATGCTAGATGCATCATTTAAATGAAAACTCAACCCTCGAGACAACGTAGTAGTGGTATGGCCAACATATATATATTATTTTTTCTGTTGGAGATACAATCTCCCAAGGGACATATAAATTCACATACAAGGTTAGTCTTTTCACCAAATTAGATATATTGAATTTCTTATAGTATATAATTAATTTCATTTTTTTACTAGGATCTGTGGTGGGTATATTAGTATTTATTAGGATATTTTCATCTTGTTTGTAATTAGAATGTATTTGATTGCGATATAAAAGATTAATATGTTTAAGGTTAAGTGAAGAAGTATTATATTCTATTTGCTTTGAACATCTTATTTGTTTATCAACAGTATAATTAGGGAAGTTATTATTAATAAGAGTTTATTTTATATTTTTAGTTCACTGAAGAAAACCTGTTTTGTAGATGAATTAATTTTTGCACAATTTATGAGTTTTTTTTATCATTGCTATTTTATAGTAATTTGGACATTCACTCTTATAGTTAAAAGTGTACGAATTTATGCTAGTAGGTTTTTTTATATGGGGAGATAGTTAAATTATTATTATTAGTGTTTATCAATATATCGAAAAAGGAATTTTATTACTATTATTAAGTAGGTATATAAATTTAAGGACAGACTTATTTTGTAATTGTTTTTGGAGTTGATATATTTAATCCATATTGGCTAATATAAGGCTATCATCGACATATTTTAGATAGATGCAGGATTTTTAAATTTATTAAATATATTATTTTCAAGACTGGGCATATAGAAATTACTAAAAGTTGGGCCCAGAAGTGAACCCATAGAGACACCATCACCATTTTGTGATCGTAAAATGGGACTTCAGTAGTGCAAGATAACTGTAGTTTCCGTAATATACTAGGTTTAATTATAAGTGTAGGTAGAGATGGATTATTTAATGAGACATGTTGCCAAAATAAACGCAATATACGCTGGGCAAGGCACGTCTCCAGAATGTGGACCATCGCATGCCCAAGATAGCCCTGTACGGCGTACTCTCCACTGGCCACCGTGAGTAAGGGGCACCAAGTAAACGTTACATGTCTCCCTCAAGAAGTCCTTTGTACGTGCCACATTGATCATCGCCAGTGGTCGACACTTGCTGTTGACCATCAAGACTGGCGCCGCACCGTTCACCAGGCCGTCTCTAGGACTCTCGCAGGGACAACCCGAAGGAAAAACGCCGCGGGGGGAAGTGTCGGATAGCCTCAGCAGCTATACCAGACCAGACCAGAGCTTTAATTGCAGTCGATGCGTCGAGACTTGCCTGTCCCGTATCGGCCCAGTTGGCCATCAGCGTGCCTGCAGTCGACGGGGACAGCCCAGTTCATAAACCTTCGTTCTTGAAGCCAAACCAAGAATATATATATATATATATATATATATATATATATATATATATATATATATATATATATATAATATTAGTGGTAAATATACACATACATATGCAATCATATATCTAAAATATATATAGATATATACATACATACATACACATACATATAAATTTGTATAAAAATAAATCCAAGAGGATAGAATCCAGGTAGAACTCAATGTCCAGGACAGAGTAAGGATATAATAAAAGGCTTAAACACTAATATTCCATGGTCATAATTTATTCCACTGGAATCGTAAATACGATCCAATTCATCAGAGCTACAAATTCAAAAAAATTGTAGGTCTGATGAATTGATCGTATTTACGATTCCAATGGAATACATTATGACCATGGAATATTAGCTCTTTTTATATATATATATATATATATATATATATATATATATATATATATATATGATATCCCTGAGGAGTCGACGGAGCGATTGCTGGAGGGTCCGTCTAGGAAAT
>CAHIKZ030000458.1:1442500-1460000 GCA_903632075.3 Acanthosepion pharaonis
TGAAAGGCATTATTAAGAAACATAGTGAAGTGGTTTCCCGTTGCAATGATTAAAAAAGAAAGAAGGAATTAAAGGAAAGAAAGACCGCGAGGACAGCTTCCTCCATACTTATTGAAGACCAGGCAAAATAAGGAAGAAAAATAATGTTTTGGAGATTAAAGAGAGAGAAAAAAAAAGGAAGGGTAAAAGAAGAGAAAGAAGAAAAGAGATAATACGAAAAGAAACGAGGCAGCCATTACTGTATTTCGCGTTCAACATGGGATCCAAAATGCTCGACAATTAGGCCGTCCACTGATTTCCGTTGGAGCGAACATTAATCAATTTCCCGCCATTTCTCATCGCAGTTTCAGTCGTAGCCTTTTTTTTTTGTTGCCTACAAACCAACTTTGCGCACTTTGTTCCACCCAACAACACCCTCGCTCCTGAAAAACGCAATCACAAATCCCGAACGCATTGCACGGCCTGAAGAATAAACTCTACTAATTCCCGCCAATGGACTAAACGATCTTAAGTGTAGCGGCATGTAAAATAGGAACGCTAACCATTTTCGTTCTGGCTTTGAAGTGTGACGATCCCTCCTTTTCCCTGTCCATTGTTCAGTTCTTTTGATCTCTGCTTCTGCAATGGACTTATCAAAAACAGCATTGATGTCGCTAATTCACAGTCATGAAATGCTGCTTGGTGAGAATTCGTTGCAAAGATGCAAGGCATGTTTCTAATGGTGGGATTAATAGCATTGGATAAAAGATACTTTTTTTTTTAAAGTTACAAATAGACTTCCCGCTTCTCGCTTCTATTCGTGTTACTGTTAATAGTGATGCTAGTATCTGGGGGTTAATTGACCATCATTATTAAACAGATCTTTATTTACAGCCAGGTTGGATCCTTTTCTGTCGACTGCCCTGATTTCGGCAACTGTACATATACGCCATTTTATGTCTCCTTCCAATGCGTATATTATTAGACTACAACTTTCTCCGTCCTGAAATGTGTCATGCTTGACTTGTTCGTGTTTAGAACAAATAATAATAATCCAGACCCCACCCAAATCACATCTACCCTATTAGAAGTATCAGAGAAACGATGCGATATTTAGGTCGGTTCAAAAACGGACTGGGTCTTGGGGTGTAAGCGTCAAAGTGTTTTATCAAGTAACACGTCCAGTGGGCAAACGAAGCGAGGTCTTTGGCCTTGGTCAGCCGTGACATTAAGCACTCCGGTCAATTTTCGCTACTGTCCACTGTATATGAGATCATTTACTTAATTAATCATGGGGTTTGTTTTCTAACGGAGTTTAAACCGTTGATCCTAACCTTACATTGTATAGATTTAGACATAAAACCCCCTCTTGATGATTTCAATTTATGATTTACGCTGGGGATGAAAGCCCGTTTTGCAAACCGTTCAGCTTGGGATGGCAATGCTGAAAGATCAATCCCCGGTAGGAAAAGAAAAAAAAATTGTAATTCTCACCAAAATTAGGGTTCTGAAGAATGAATTAATTATAAAAGCGGTACAGCGTTGGTCAACTCTTCCAGCTTGGTAGCAAATAAATTTAACTGTTGGTCAAATGATCTCCAGGCCAATAGATTAAAGCAGTAAAATGAGTCACAGAACACAGAATCTTTCAAGTCCATCAATTCATCTTGTGTAACTACATAAAACTTATATATAAAGCTCGAAGTTTGTGAGTATGTCCGTCCGCTGAAGCTATGGAATTTAATTAAGTTGATTGTTTAACTTTTATGTTCTGTTTCTCTCCAGGACGTTAGCAAGCATGGCTCTCCACAGCTTCTTATCCTTTGTAACTCTTGTCTTTTTCTGTCCCTCCTATCACGTATTTTGCTATACATTTACACAAGCTCACTAGGAAGGTTATTCATTGTTTGTTTTCGATCTTTTTGCCACTCTCCTCGTTATCCGTGCTGTTTTAGCGACTGTTCCTGGCTTAGTAGCATAGATTTTATCCCTTAAGTATCCCCACAAGAACAGGTGTTAAGGAGTGAGATCCGGTGAACATTTTTTTCAGATACCCTGAATGTATTTATGTGTGATGTATTTATGTGAGATGTATTTAAGGGTGATGTATTCATGTGGTATATTTAATAACAATGGTGATGGAAATAAAAATAAAAAGAATATAGATGAATTTGGCTAGATTGGAAAAAAAAATTATTTCAAAATTTTGAAACTCCCAGCGTCTCTCGTTCGTGCGCATGTGTAGTCATAAGAACATCAACAAACTCAGTCCGATGAAGTCCTAACGGGCGAAACGCGCCACAAAAAAACTTTTCCCACTTTGTCATACAACACACACACACACACACACACACACACACACACACACACACACACACATATATATATATATATACAAGTATAGGATAAGGTGCATACGGAATAAATTCCAATGACCAACAAATGCTATTCTTAAAAGAGTGCTCAATACAGAGTAGAGCAAATATAATTATTTATTCAAAAATTATAACACAAATATGTTATAAAATCACTACAAAAATATACATTTTGTTTCAACACTTCTTGGTGTCTTATCAAGTGATGGTGTTGAATAAACACCATCACTAGATAAGACACAAAATAGCTATTTTTGTAACGATTTTATAGCATATTTGTGTTATAATTTTTAAATAAATAATTATATATATATATATATATATATATATATATATATATATATATATATATATATATATATATATATATAGAGGGGTAAATTAAATAACTAGATATTAGCAACAGTATTTGCGCGCGTTAATGTGCATACACAGGTAAGCAAATAAATATTTACTAAATTTATTTTAAGGCTTGGTCTGGTCTTTTTGTTTTACGGCATATCAACCTCAATGGGTTATTTAACGCCGACAAAATTTTTATTGCTGCTAATATTTTTTTCAAAAACGCATTGCTGGTAATATTTTTTCTTTCAAAAATATATTTCTGGTAATATTTTTTCTTCATAAATGTATCGCTGGTCTTATAATAAGTATTTTTTGTTATTAAAACCTATTTTTACACTTTCATAGTGTTTTGACCACATTTGGGGGGGGTTAACTATTTCCCCATAGTTGGGACCCTAACATGTGCTAACACCCCGGGTCAGGGTGGATCTTGGAACACTAGCAATTAAGAGGTGGTTCCTGATCAGTGGCCTTGCTGTTGGACGTAGTTTATCGTCTTACCCAGGACGCGGATGTAGTTTATCGTCTTACCCAGGACGCGGATATAGCTTATCGTCTTACACAAGACGCGGATGTAGTTTATCGTCGTACCAAGGTGTAAACATTGTAATTATAGGGATATTTTTTTCTTAAAGTATTTTAATTCTGGATGAATATTATAGCCAAATTTCGCATTTACTTCCCATATTTTAGGTTATATATTGATTGCTCCACCCCCTTTAACCATTTTAATGTCTATTATCACTCAACGTGAAAACCGGTGTTCCGTTTTTTAAAAATTAATCTTGTTTTTTTTTTTTTATAACCCCCCCTACCTACACCCTATTTTCTCTATGTACAGCCCAATATTATATTAAACTTATCTTAAATTTGAGTTGTGAATCTGCGTGTAATTTAACGTTCCTTTCATGAGACGTCGTATATTATTTTTTTAAAAAATCATGCCTGATGAGCTGGTAAACATCGAAACTTAAGTCGCACCCCAAAACGTATGTCTATGTATATATATTGATATGTTTCTTAGCTCTTTCTAACGACATTGAGCACTGTTATGTTTACACCTTAAACTCAATATAGTAAATATGTATTTCCTTACCTATGTATGCACGCTAACGAGCATATATACTCGTTATTTGATTTAGACATATATATATATATATATATATATATATATATATATATATGTTTATATATATATATTATTTAATTTATATATATATATATTATATATATTATTATTATTTATATATTTTATCTTTTATATATATATATATATATATATTTTATAATGTCATCTACCTACACCCTATTTTCTGTATTTACAACCAATATTATATTTAGCTTATTTTAAATTTGATTTGCGAATCTGCGTGTAATTTAGCGTTTCTTCCAGGAGACACAGTATATTATTTTTTTTAAATCATAAATAATATTTCGTGCCTGATGAGTTGGTGAAACAGTGAAACTTAAGTAGCATCCCAAACTTAGGTGTATATATATATATTATTATTATTATTATTATTATTATTAATAATAATAATAATAATAATAATAATATTAATAATAATATTAATAATAATTAAAGAATATCAAACACTCGAAATCCCACAGGTAATAATTTTTATTTCATGGGAAATTTTGAAAAAAACACTCTCAATCTTCAAGACCTACAAACAAACAAAACGGAAAAACTTACTCCAGGTTAAAATCAGGAAATATTGCTGTCTTATTATATCTTGACATAGAAATCTCCCCGGATCTATATCCTCCTGGAAATTCAATACGGATTACCATATTGTATTATTACTATATATATTGTTCAGGCTGTTGTCTTTATTTTTATTGCCATATTCACGACGTTTCGGCCGTTGTACGCATCGACCTTCTTCAGGTAGTATTTGTTGGAATTTTGAACCTTTATGAGCCTTTATTTAGTCTACAGGGGTAGATTGTTCTAATTCCACATGCCATGCCTTCGGATATCTTAGTTGATAGCTCAACACTCTAAGTTTTTGTTCTCTTGCTGTGGACAGGGATTGAACCCACATCTCATTAGTTTAAGTTCTTTTTGAACACATGACTCAGTGGATAAAAGTGTCCGTTGATTTATTGTTGTATATATTCAACAAGCGTTCAAAGGACTTTTCGCGCCAAGCACCCATCATTAATATTTTCGATATTTTTTCTTTCACTCTCTCTCTTCCCCTCGCACCTAAAAGCATTTTAGCACAACTGCCTTGGGTTCTGATGTGACGTCACTACATTGTGTTTTAATATCGTATAAGTTTTAATTGGGTATGTTTTAATAGGGTATATATTTTAATAGGGTATGTTTTAATAGGGTATATGTTTTAATAGGGTATATGTTCCGAATTGTTTACTAATTCATCCAAATATTGAATGAAAACAGATTGATGTTCTAACAAAATTTTATCTTTTCAACCCGTAGTTTTTTTTTCTCATTGGTTGGACAAATGTGGCAAAAACCTTAATGAAGCCCCAAAATAGCCAAGAAAAAAAAAAGAAAAAAGAAGTCTATTTCTCCATATACCCTAACTGCTGATCTTCATTTTCTGGAAAGCGAACCGTATATGGGTCGGGTCTAACGAAAGATTATCCTGCAAAGAGTGTCGCATGTTCGAATCCTACCGGAGGGTGTATTTTTCTACTCAATAAAATTTCTCGAATATTCTCGAAATATAGTTAAAAAAGAACGGAGCATCTACTTAAATATGGGTATCCACTGTTATGAATAATCAAGAGTAGTCTCTCTCCCCTTGTCTTGCTATTTTTCTCTTTAAGAAAGCTATTCCTGTTTACTAGGACTATAAAAGGACACTATACGCGGACCTTGTATTCTCAATTGAATAAAGCTTTCTTAAAGCCTATACCTGTGTACTTTCGTCATTACAGTAATCTAATCTTGAATTTTATTATTAAATGAAGCATTGTCACCTATTATTAATTTTTGACTCGTATTTCTTTCATATTAATATCAATTGCTTTGTTTCCACTAGAAATGTTATTAGTAGTAATTGTTATGAATAATCAAGAGTAGTCTCCGCTTGTTTTGTTACTCTCCCCGCTGAGAGAGCTGTTTCTGTTTACTGGGACTATAAAACAACATTATATGCGAACCTTGTATTCTCAGTTGAATAAAGCCTTCTTTAAGTCTACACTTGCGTTGAAGGTGATAAATAAATTTTACAGTCTCCGCTAAAAATATATACACACCAGGAAAGGAAAAGCTTATATAGATATTGTAATATTAAATTTATTCAGATATCAGGAGATTTATATAAGTTACCTCTGGACTCGACAATTTCAAAAGATGCTCAAAATGGTGGCCTTTAGCTTGCAGACATTTATTTGTAGGTCGAACTACTGCTTGGCCAAGGTTGGCCAAAGTGTCCAGCAAAATTGAAGCACATGCATTTTCTATTTCTTGACTAAGGTTCCGCCAATTTAGTCTGTTTTCACGCGATACCGAACATTCTTTAAGGCTACCCATGGGTAAAAGTCTGCAGGTTTTAAATCAGAACGTTGATGGTGTGGACTGGACTGCACCTTTTCGTCCTGACCAGTGTCCTTGAGAATTTGCATTCAGATAAGCGCGCACGTCTTGCTGGACGTGTGGCAGTGCGCCATCTTGTTGAAAGAAAAATTCATTATTTCCATAAAGTTCATGTATGGCAGTGTAAACGTGTTCTGAAGTATGCATCCATTTTTGGCGGACTCTGTGTACACACACACACACACACACACACACACACACACACATATATATATATATATATATATATATATATATATATATTAGATTTCATCAATTTACATAAGGATAATCGATGTAGCTTTTTCCGATTACCGTTGGCCTTCCTTATCTGTGACTAACTGTCCAAGCACTGTATCTTGCCTTTAAAAACAATGGCTTATTTATTTTTCGATGATAGCGCAGTCGTAAGGTAATCATTAACTTGTATTAACAATATACAAATCTGCGAGTGGATTTATTTGGGCTAACATTATGTCTGTTCCTTACGTTCGAATTTCACGCTACTGAACCCTAGCATTCTCCTCGGCTTCACTAATCAAATCGACCAAATATAACATTTGTAGATAAGTAAATCTGTGTTGGGCCCTGATCAGTGTTTCAGCTCCTTGTCGAAGTTAGAAGGAAAAGATTTCATACGTCGAGTTTGCAAAATAAGGAAGAACCTTATCTTACAGTAGAGCAAGATTTTATATGTTGATTTTTCAAAATAGGGAAAACCTTTATCTAAATTCACAGACAAAACTTTTCACCGTATTTCACACACTACCTACTTTTTTATCTGTTTAAACCCGCGCCAAACCTCATATATATGTGTGCGCACGCGCGTGTGTGTGCGTGCGCACGCGCGTGTCTTTCATTGAAAACAGCCGACAAAGAAGATTGAATTCATCTTTTATTGAGTTTTTCCAGCAATCTCACATTATTCCGTTTGCGAGGGGTAAAAGTATAGAGAAATAGTTCATAGTTATAATTGTTCTTCTACTCTTTAACTCCTGAAATACGAAAAAATGCTAGATTGCTGGAAAAAAAACTCAATAAAAGATGAATTCAATCTTCTTTGTCGGGTGTTTTCAATGAAAGATGCCCGAAAGAAAGGTTGCTGCCCAAATACGCATCAATATCTATCTATCTATCTATCTATCTATCTATCTATCTATCTATCTGTACACACACACACGCGCGCGCGCACACACACACACATATATATATATATAGTGTAGAGGAAAGTTTATAAATTATGATTAATATAGGGGATAAAGGTGACAGTGGAGGGATATAGAAATTAGAATTAGTTATACTTTCGACATTTGAAGAGATAGAGGGAGTGAATATTATGGAAATATAGTAGGTAATTAAGTTATATATATATATATATATATATATATATATATATATATATATATATATATATAATTGTGTAATTTAGCAGATTACACTTTTTTTATATAAATTTTAAAAACGACTGACAAGTTACAATTTATATATATATATATATATATATATATATATATATATATATATATATTTCATTAATATTATATAATATATATTTTTAAAAAATATGACTCCCTCACTAAACACCTCAATATAATTATTGAAATTAAATTAAATTAAAGTAAATAATTATATTGAGGTGTTTTGAAGGAGTCATATTTTTAGAAAATAATGATATTAATGAAATAAATATATATATATATATATATATATATATATATATATATATATATATATATATAAATTGTAACTTGTTAGTCGTTTTTTCAAATTTATTTAAAAAAGTGGTGTCTTTGCTAAATTACACAATTATATATATATATATATATATATATATATATATATATATATATATATATATATATTTTCTAAAAAATATGACTCCTTCGCTAAACACCTCAATATAATTATTAAAATTAAATTGAATTAAAGTATCAAGCCCTGTTTCATCCTGAAGCGAAAATTTAGGAATAACCAATCCTGAAAATTACGCATCTTTATAAACATGTTCATTCGCAACATTAATTACTATGGAAACGGCTGGAGCGACGATTTTGATAAGGGGCATAATTGTTAATTTGTATCCACATAGCAGTCACCTTCGGAAAGAGGTCAAGCCGAGGCAGGGCTGCGATGTCCATTTCAAAGCGCATGATGGCATTCATGTACGCACATCGTCTGGTCAGTCACAGCGACAGATAGCTGTTGGCACCATAATACGCCGTTAAGTGTCTAAAGAATTTTATTTTATTTTATTTTATTTATTTATTTCACTTATTTTTTCCTAAAGGGCTGTTTCCTACATAAACGCGTCGCGCTGAACTACAGTTTTTTGACGACTTCATAAAAGGTTTTTCTAACTTATGACTGGCTTAAGCTTTTAAACATTTTATTAGAGTATGAAATTTAATTTTTTATGCTAATTATTTAATGCGAAAATTTGTTGATGTCGGCAAAAAACCGTTAACTCGTGTCTATGGTTTAATAAATTTTCATTATTTAGAAATTTAATATTGTGTAGTTTTATATGTAGGCATGGAGGGCATGAGTCATTCCAGATTTTACAAGTTCTTGTTCTATTTATTATTTTCCATTTTACTTTTGGTGTCTTATTCATTTCTTTTAAATGCCAAAAATATTTGGATAGAGATGTCTAATTTCTATTTATAATATAATTGAAGGAGCTTTTGTGTTGTCATCATCTAATTTTAAATTCATTCTTCGTTGAACCAATGTATATACTTTCAGTGTCAGGACTCTCAATGGATGAGATAGTACATTGGTATACCACAGATTTTGTGCAGCATTTATTTTCCAACGGGCAGTCTTCAGGGTTTCTACAATCACATAATTTTTCATTATTTTTGTCTAATTTTAGTTTAGGATTTCTATTAATACTATTTTGGCATGTGTGTTTTTCCAGGATTTTATTATTATGTTTTTTGGTGATTCTTTCTAGATTTTCAGTGCAAATGTAACTTAATTTTAAGGTGTTTTTATTAAAGATCTTGCTAAATCTGCTATTAGTAGGAAAGTGTTTTTCAATTAAAGCTAGGAACTTAAGTCCTAGCTTAATACTAAACATTTGGTTGACGGAGGGGTATACCAAATGATCTTTCTTTTCCTGTTTTTTCTTCTGGTTAGTACTATTGTTTCTATAATTTATGTTAGCGTTTTTGTATCCGCAATTTTTTAGGGGTGTGTTATAAAAAGATCAGCATGAACTTCACTAATAATATCTGTCTATAAGTTTGCAAAATATCTGCACATCATGGCGGAAAATTTGAGCACCTCTTCATTCGTCGTCCAGAGAGTTGACTATATATATATATATATATATATATATATATATATATATGGAAGATCATTAAATGTGACAGACAAGACGTTATGATTAAGTTTTTAAAAAATTTCTCATATGATCCTATAATTTTTTCATTTATACAAAATTATACAAAAATAGTCCAAATGTTATATTTTTCAAGGCGCTTTCGGCTATACATTTAGCCATTTTCAAGGATGAAATATATTAAATGTTAACTGGAAATAGATATTTATGTGCATCTATTTAGTATTATACAATGTTTTATTTTCTTATTAGGACTCATTTAAATACACATAAAAACTACCGAACTCTGTTCACAAGATATACCGTCTATATGTAAAAAGAAAAGATGAAAATTAAGTTTTATTAATAAAAGAACAAAAAAAACAACAACAAAATAATATCAGCAATTAACATGGACAAAATATGTTAACATAAATTTTATTACAGACTATATTGTTAGAAGGGTTCTCTTTTATTATTAGTTATTGTTGTTAATCTCTTATTGTGCCTAATAAGATCTACGGTAAGAACGAATCTTCTATCTGTCACATAACTTTTATTACAGTCTATTGTTAGAATTGTTCTATTTTATTATTAGTTATTGTTGTTAATCTCTTATTGTGCCTAATAAGATCTACGGTAAGAACGAATCTTCTATCCGTCACATAACTTTTATTACAGTCTATTGTTAGAATTGTTCTATTTTATTATTAGTTATTGTTGTTAATCTCTTTATTGTGCCTAATAAGATCTACGGTAAGAACGAATCTTCTATCCGTCACATAACTTTTATTACAGTCTATTGTTAGAATTGTTCTATTTTATTATTAGTTATTGTTGTTAATCTCTTATTGTGCCTAATAAGATCTACGGTAAGAACGAATCTTCTATCTGTCATAACTTTTATTACAGTCTATTGTTAGAATTGTTCTATTTTATTATTAGTTATTGTTGTTAATCTCTTATTGTGCCTAATAAGATCTACGGTAAGAACGAATCTTCTATCTGTCACATAACTTTTATTACAGTCTATTGTTAGAATTGTTCTATTTTATTATTAGTTATATTTTCTATTTTATTAGTTATTGTTATTGTTGTTAATAATCTTTATTGTGCCTAATAAGATCTACGGTAAGAACGAATCTTCTATCTGTCACGGTAATAATCTTCTATCCGTCACTTTTATTACAGTCTATTGTTAGAATTGTTCTATTTTATTATTAGTTATTGTTGTTAATCTCTTATTGTGCCTAATAAGATCTACGGTAAGAACGAATCTTCTATCCGTCACATAACTTTTATTACAGTCTATTGTTAGAATTGTTCTATTTTATTATTAGTTATTGTTGTTAATCTCTTATTGTGCCTAATAAGATCTACGGTAAGAACGAATCTTCTATCCGTCACATAACTTTTTATTACAGTCTATTGTTAGAATTGTTCTATTTTATTATTAGTTATTGTTGTTAATCTCTTATTGTGCCTAATAAGATCTACGGTAAGAACGAATCTTCTATCCGTCACATAACTTTTTTTATTACAGTCTATTGTTAGAATTGTTCTATTTTATTATTAGTTATTGTTGTTAATCTCTTATTGTGCCTAATAAGATCTACGGTAAGAACAAATCTTCTATCCGTCACATAACTTTTTTATTACAGTCTATTATTAGAATTGTTCTATTTTATTATTAGTTATTGTTGTTAATCTCTTATTGTGCCTAATAAGATCTACGGTAAGAACAAATCTTCTATCCGTCACATAACTTTTATTACAGTCTATTATTAGAATTGTTCTATTTTATTATTAGTTATTGTTGTTAATCTCTTATTGTGCCTAATAAGATCTACGGTAAGAACGAATCTTCTATCCGTCACATAACTTTTATTACAGTCTATTGTTAGAATTGTTCTATTTTATTATTAGTTATTGTTGTTAATCTCTTATTGTGCCTAATAAGATCTACGGTAAGAACGAATCTTCTATCCGTCACATCAACTTTTTATTACAGTCTATTGTTAGAATTGTTCTATTTTATTATTAGTTATTGTTTTAATTGTGCCTAATAAGTCTATAACTTTTATTACAGTCTATTGTTAGAATTGTTCTATTTTATTATTAGTTATTGTTGTTAATTCTTATTGTGCCTAATAAGATCTACGGTAAGAACGAATCTTCTATCCGTTTAACTATTATTAGTTATTGTTGTTAATTGTTCTATTTTATTATTAGTTATTGTTGTTAATCTCTTATTGTGCCTAATAAGATCTACGGTAAGAACGAATCTTCTATCCGTCACATAACTTTTATTACAGTCTATTGTTAGAATTGTTCTATTTTATTATTAGTTATTGTTGTTAATCTCTTATTGTGCCTAATAAGATCTACGGTAAGAACGAATCTTCTATCCGTCACATAACTTTTATTACAGTCTATTGTTAGAATTGTTCTATTTTATTATTAGTTATTGTTGTTAATCTCTTATTGTGCCTAATAAGATCTACGGTAAGAACGAATCTTCTATCCGTCACTATTAGTTTTATTAGAGTCTATTGTAAGAAGAATTGTTCTATTTTATTATTAGTTATTGTTGTTAATCTCTTATTGTGCCTAATAAGAACGGTAAGAACGAATCTTCTATCTGTCACATAACTTTTATTACAGTCTATTGTTAGAATTGTTCTATTTTATTATTAGTTATTGTTGTTAATCTCTTATTGTGCCTAATAAGATCTACGGTAAGAACGAATCTTCTATCGTGTCACATGTTCTTTTTTTATTACAGTCTATTGTTAGAATTGTTCTATTTTTTATTAGTTATTGTTGTTAATCTCTTATTGTGCCTAATAAGATCTACGGTAAGAACGAATCTTCTATCTGTCACATAACTTTTATTACAGTCTATTGTTAGAATTGTTCTATTTTATTATTAGTTATTGTTGTTAATCTCTTATTGTGCCTAATAAGATCTACGGTAAGAACGAATCTTCTATCCGTCACATAACTTTTATTACAGTCTATTATTTTAGAATTGTTCTATTTTATTATTAGTTATTGTTGTTAATCTCTTATTGTGCCTAATAAGATCTATAAGGTAAGAACGAATCTTCTATCCGTCACATAACTTTTATTACAGTCTATTGTTAGAATTGTTCTATTTTATTATTAGTTATTGTTGTTAATCTCTTATTGTGCCTAATAAGATCTACGGTAAGAACGAATCTTCTATCCGTCACATAACTTTTATTACAGTCTATTGTTAGAATTGTTCTATTTTATTATTAGTTATTGTTGTTAATCTCTTATTGTGCCTAATAAGATCTACGGTAAGAACGAATCTTCTATCCGTCACATAAATAAGTCTATTTTAGAATTACAGTCTATTGTTAGAATTGTTCTATTTTATTATTAGTTCTATTTTATTATTGTTAATCTCTTATTGTGCCTAATAAGATCTACGGTAAGAACGAATCTTCTATCCGTCACATAACTTTTATTACAGTCTATTGTTAGAATTGTTCTATTTTATTATTAGTTATTGTTGTTAATCTCTTATTGTGCCTAATAAGATCTACGGTAAGAACGAATCTTCTATCCGTCACATAACTTTTATTACAGTCTATTGTTAGAATTGTTCTATTTTATTATTAGTTATTGTTGTTAATCTCTTATTGTGCCTAATAAGATCTACGGTAAGAACGAATCTTCTATCCGTCACATAACTTTTATTACAGTCTATTGTTAGAATTGTTCTATTTTATTATTAGTTATTGTTGTTAATCTCTTATTGTGCCTAATAAGATCTACGGTAAGAACGAATCTTCTATCCGTCACATAACTTTTATTACAGTCTATTGTTAGAATTGTTCTATTTTATTATTAGTTATTGTTGTTAATCTCTTATTTTTAATAAGATCCGGTAATAAGATCTTCTACGGTAAGAACGAATCTTAATTTGTTAATCTCTTATTGTGCCTAATATCCGTCGAATCTTCTATCCGTCACATAACTTTTATTACAGTCTATTGTTAGAATTGTTCTATTTTATTATTAGTTATTATTTGTTAATCTCTTATTGTGCCTAATAAGATCTACGGTAAGAACGAATCTTCTATCTGTCACATAACTTTTATTACAGTCTATTGTTAGAATTGTTCTATTTTATTATTAGTTATTGTTGTTAATCTCTTATTGTGCCTAATAAGATCTACGGTAAGAACGAATCTTCTATCTGTCACATAACTTTTATTACAGTCTATTGTTAGAATTGTTCTATTTTATTATTAGTTATTGTTGTTAATCTCTTATTTGCCTAATAAGATCTACGGTAAGAACGAATCTTCTATCCGTCACATAACTTTTATTACAGTCTGTTATTGTTGTTACTTTTATTGATGCTCAATAAGATCTACGGTTCTATTTTATTATTAGTTAATTGTTCTATTTTATTATTGTTAATCTCTTATTGTGCCTAATAAGATCTACGGTAAGAACGAATCTTCTATCTGTCACATAACTTTTATTACAGTCTATTGTTAGAATTGTTCTATTTTATTATTAGTTGTTAATCTCTTATTGTGCCTAATAAGATCTACGGTAAGAACGAATCTCTTTATCCGTCACATAACTTTTTATTACAGTCTATTGTTAGAATTGTTCTATTTTATTATTAGTTATTGTTGTTAATCTCTTATTGTGCCTAATAAGATCTACGGTAAGAACGAATCTTCTATCTGTCACATAACTTTTATTACAGTCTATTGTTAGAATTGTTCTATTTTATTATTAGTTATTGTTGTTAATCTCTTATTGTGCCTAATAAGATCTACGGTAAGAACGAATCTTCTATTCTATCTTTTATTACAGTCTATTGTTAGAATTGTTCTATTTTATTATTTTATTGTTAAGTCTTATTGTTAAGAATTGTATCCGTCACATAATTTTATTATTATTGTTATTGTTCTATTTTATTAATCTCTTATTGTGCCTAATAAGATCTACGGTAAGAACGAATCTTCTATCCGTCACATAACTTTTATTACAGTCTATTGTTAGAATTGTTCTATTTTATTATTAGTTATTGTTGTTAATCTCTTATTGTGCCTAATAAGATCTACGGTAAGAACGAATCTTCTATCCGTCACATAACTTTTATTACAGTCTATTGTTAGAATTGTTCTATTTTATTATTAGTTATTGTTGTTAATCTCTTATTGTGCCTAATAAGATCTACGGTAAGAACGAATCTTCTATCTGTCACATAACTTTTATTACAGTCTATTGTTAGAATTGTTCTATTTTATTATTAGTTATTGTTGTTAATCTCTTATTGTGCCTAATAAGATCTACGGTAAGAACGAATCTTCTATCCGTCACATAACTTTTATTACAGTCTATTGTTAGAATTGTTCTATTTTTTATTAGTTATTGTTGTTAATCTCTTATTGTGCCTAATAAGATCTACGGTAAGAACGAATCTTCTATCCGTCACATAACTTTTATTACAGTCTTTAGAATTGTTCTATTTTATTATTAGTTATTGTTGTTAATCTCTTATTGTGCCTAATAAGATCTACGGTAAGAACGAATCTTCTATCCGTCACATAACTTTTATTACAGTCTATTGTTAGAATTGTTCTATTTTATTATTAGTTATTGTTGTTAATCTCTTATTGTGCCTAATAAGATCTACGGTAAGAACGAATCTTCTATCTGTCACATAACTTTTATTACAGTCTATTGTTAGAATTGTTCTATTTTATTATTAGTTATTGTTGTTAATCTCTTATTGTGCATTTTATTAATAAGATCTACGGTAAGAACGAATCTTCTATCTGTCACATAACTTTTATTACAGTCTATTGTTAGAATTGTTCTATTTTTTATTATTAGTTATTGTTGTTAATCTCTTATTGTGCCTAATAAGATCTACGGTAAGAACGAATCTTCTATCCGTCACATAACTTTTATTACAGTCTATTGTTAGAATTGTTCTATTTTATTATTAGTTATTGTTGTTAATCTCTTATTGTGCCTAATAAGATCTACGGTAAGAACGTTTATTTTATTAATCTTCTATCTGTCACATAACATTTTTATTACAGTCTATTGTTAGAATTGTTCTATTTTATTATTAGTTATTGTTGTTAATCTCTTATTGTGCCTAATAAGATCTACGGTAAGAACGAATCTTCTATCCGTCACATAACTTTTATTACAGTCTATTGTTAGAATTGTTCTATTTTATTATTAGTTATTGTTGTTAATCTCTTATTGTGCCTAATAAGATCTACGGTAAGAACGGATCTTCTATCCGTCACATAACTTTTTATTACAGTCTATTGTTAGAATTGTTCTATTTTATTATTAGTTATTGTTGTTAATCTCTTATTGTGCCTAATAAGATCTACGGTAAGAACGAATCTTCTATCCGTCACATAACTTTTATTACAGTCTATTGTTAGAATTGTTCTATTTTATTATTAGTTGTTGTTAATCTCTTATTGTGCCTAATAAGATCTACGGTAAGAACGAATCTTCTATCTGTCACATAACTTTTATTACAGTCTATTGTTAGAATTGTTCTATTTTATTATTAGTTATTGTTGTTAATCTCTTATTGTGCCTAATAAGATCTACGGTAAGAACGAATCTTCTATCCGTCACATAACTTTTATTACAGTCTATTGTTAGAATTGTTCTATTTTATTATTAGTTATTGTTGTTAATCTCTTATTGTGCCTAATAAGATCTACGGTAAGAACGAATCTTCTATCCGTCACATAACTTTTATTACAGTCTATTGTTAGAATTGTTCTATTTTATTATTAGTTATTGTTGTTAATCTCTTATTGTGCCTAATAAGATCTACGGTAAGAACGAATCTTCTATCTGTCACATAACTTTTATTACAGTCTATTATTAGAATTGTTCTATTTTATTATTAGTTATTGTTGTTAATCTCTTATTGTGCCTAATAAGATCTACGGTAAGAACGAATCTTCTATCCGTCACATAACTTTTATTACAGTCTATTGTTAGAATTGTTCTATTTTATTATTAGTTATTGTTGTTAATCTCTTATTGTGCCTAATAAGATCTACGGTAAGAACGAATCTTCTATCCGTCACATAACTTTTATTACAGTCTATTGTTAGAATTGTTCTATTTTATTATTAGTTATTGTTGTTAATCTCTTATTGTGCCTAATAAGATCTACGGTAAGAACGAATCTTCTATCCGTCACATAACTTTTATTACAGTCTATTGTTAGAATTGTTCTATTTTATTATTAGTTATTGTTGTTAATCTCTTATTGTGCCTAATAAGATCTACGGTAAGAACGAATCTTCTATCTGTCACATAACTTTTATTACAGTCTATTGTTAGAATTGTTCTATTTTATTATTAGTTATTGTTGTTAATCTCTTATTGTGCCTAATAAGATCTACGGTAAGAACGAATCTTCTATCCGTCACATAACTTTTATTACAGTCTATTGTTAGAATTGTTCTATTTTATTATTAGTTATTGTTGTTAATCTCTTATTGTGCCTAATAAGATCTACGGTATTGTTAGAACTATTTTATTATTAGTTATTGTTGTTAATCTATTTCCTAAGATCTACGGTAAGAACGTCTATCCGTAACTTTTATTACAGTCTATTGTTAGAATTGTTTCTATTTTATTATTAGTTATTGTTGTTAATCTCTTATTGTGCTTTTATTACAATAAGATCTACGGTAAGAACGAATCTTCTATCCGTCACATAACTTTTATTACAGTCTATTGTTAGAATTGTTCTATTTTATTATTAGTTATTGTTGTTAATCTCTTATTGTGCCTAATAAGATCTACGGTAAGAACGAATCTTCTATCCGTCACATAACTTTTTATTACAGTCTATTTGTTAGAATTGTTCTA
>CAHIKZ030000458.1:1465000-1527500 GCA_903632075.3 Acanthosepion pharaonis
ATATATATATATATATATATATATATATATATATATATATATATATATATATATATATATATATATATATATATATATATATATATATATATATATATTATTATTATTATTATTATCATAAGAGATTATAATAAAAATATTTTAAAATCGCTGCACAAATCCTTTCCTGTTTCAGTACTTTGGACTTCTTCAGGAGATGTTAAGTAAAAGATTTTAAAGAAAATTTCAAAAGCAAAGTGTTACCTGTCTTCCGAACGATAAAGGGAGGTGGGTGAGAAAACACAAGGCCAGAATTAAAAATAGACTTGAGGGTTTTTTCTTGATCAACCAGTTAAAATCAGATCCACGCTAAACAGAAAATTAAGCTGAGTAGGTAGAGGTGTACTTTCTTTCAATTGATATATATATATATATATATATATATATATATATAACGTAACTAATAACTGATACATCAAAATATCAAAATACATCGATAATGGACACCCAAACAACCCTTGTCTGGTTGAATGGATTTCTCTGTATCCTTGGAAACGTGAATTATGATTTTTTGCTGTGCATTTAAAACCCAGTAATTTTAAAAGTTACTCCAAAATTCGTTTGAGGATGAAATGGAAGTAATGTCTTTAATTTAATTACAAAATTAAATTTGAAGCTTTTAGCTTCCATTTTTGAAACATGGTTAGAACTGTGTAGCGAAAAAACATATTTTAAATCAATTAATTTATAATATTAATGCTTTGTAAATTTACATTGAGCACTATTTTAAATGTAAAAATAAAAATATCTATAAAAACACCGGATTATATATCTTACTGTTCTTTTTTTTATATATATATATATATATATATATATATATATATATATATATATAACTAGATAGATAGATAGATAATGGGCTCCCCGTTGTTTTTGTTATCAATGCATGAGAATCGAACCGCCAGACACATATGACTTGATTTTTACGGTGAAGGCTTGTGCCGAACCAACCACTCTTCTCGAAAGAACCTATGCAAGAAATTTGTCACAAAATCTCTAAACAACCTTTCTGATATCTGACACCATGTGTTACATATCTTGCTCAACTCAGCGGTGAAACGTCTTGGGTAAGACGAAAAACTACATCCGGCAGCAATGCCTCTGATCGGGAGCTTTTGAGGACTGTGGAACCCCCTCTTAATTGCTGTTATTCCCAGGGTCACCTTAACCCGCAATGGTATCTGGTAGGGTCCCAGCTATGGGAAAATAATTTATAGTTAAAATAACAGCAATACATTTCTGAAAAAATACTGAAATGTAACCTGATCAACAATCTAACTCCTTACAAAGAATACATATTCTATTCATACGAACATAATCTAAAAAAATCTTGTCGGCATTAAGTAACCCTCTGTGGTTGATAGGCCATAAAACAAAATAAACCAAACCAATCTAAACTAAAGAATATATATTCAATTCATACAAATCTATCCTAAATAAGTTGTCGGCATTAAATAACCCACTGAAGTTGATTTGACGTAAAATAAAATAAACCAAACCAATCTAAATTAAAGAATATATATTTTATTTATACAAATCTATCCTAAAAATGTTGTCAGCATCAAATAACCCATTGAGGTTGATATGCCGTAAAACAAAATAAATCAAACCAATCTAAATTAAAGAATATATATTCTATTCATACGAATATATCTTAAAAATGTTGTCGGCATTAATTAACCCATTGAAGTTGATTTGCCGTAAAATAAAATAAACCAAACCAATCTAAATTAAAGAATATATATTCTATTCATATAAATCTATCCTAAAAATGTTGTCGGCATTAAATAACCCATTCAGGTGTTGATATGCCGTAAAACAAAATAAACCAAACCAATCTAAATTAAAGAATATATATTCTATTCATACGTATCTATCCTGAAAATGTTGTCGGCATTTAATAACCCATTGAGGTGTTGAAATGTCATAAAACAAACTAAACCAAACCAATCGATGCATTAAATTACGCGAAAATAACCATGTCTTTCCCCGTTCTCAGTATTTTGACAAACTGCATCCGCGTCCTGGGTAAGACGATAAACTACGTCCGCGTCCTGGGTATGACGATAAACTACATCCGCGTCCTGGGTATGACAATAAATTACGTCCAACAGCAAGGCCTCTGATCAGGAGGTTTTGAGGAGCGTGGAACCAAATCTTAACTTCTGGTGTTCCTAGGGCCATCCTGATCCGGGTTGGTAGCACCTGTTGGGGTCCCAGCTATGGGTAAATAGTTAAAACCTAAACTGGGGTTAAAGCTCTATGAAAGTGTAAAAATAGGTTTTAATACCAGCAATAAAGTTTTTGAATGAAAAATTACTACCAGCACTACATTTTTGAGGAAAAAAAATATTACCAGCAATACATTTTTGGAAAAAATATTAGCAGCAATAAAAATCTTGTTGCCATTAATAACCCATTGAGGTTGATATGCCGTAAAACAAACCAAACCAAAAAATCTATAAGACATTTGATAGTTTGGACGACACGGCGTAAGTTAATTGGATGTAGAAAATAAGAAAGATTAATTAATATTTATTTTAACTTCCTTGAATTCAAGCTTGATGGAACCTACACTAGGTTGCTGAGGGCTTTATGTTATGGTCCGGTTCCTTGTACCACGGTGATAGTCCAAGGTAGAACCAATAAAGAAGAACTGGAACACAGGTATGGAATAACACAGATATATTACAAACAGGAATATATACAGAGAAGTAGAAGTGTTAGTATGAACAATCAGGTTTAGTAGAGAGAACAATGTAGTCTCGACCAGTATCACTATTCCAATGTCTTGCAGTAATTGTATGAACGCGACTCTGTTTCGGACTGCATCTGACTCGACTTGAACTACTGACTATATTTAGTTACCCCCCCGTGGGCATCATGTGGCACAAGGCCGGTTTAACGTGGGACTTCCGAGCCCGTGGGCTCGGCCAAAAATATGTCCATTGAACCCGTATAAACGGGTTCAGGGTCGGTTTACCTCCCCGAAAGAGAATCCGCCCTTCGGCGTAGACTCGTTCGGGTTCCTCCCCGCCCGAAGGCAGAGAGTTCAACCGAACAGTCGGTTCAGAAAGTGAACTACTGTCTCGACTTACTCCTGAGGCGCAGTATTTATTAAATATGGAATAGTCCATTATTATTATTATGGGTAAGATCCCATAACACTATACTTAACATCTCTTAGAGACAACATCCAACTAAATAATCCATTGATATTGATATGCCGTAAAACAAACCAAACCAAACTAAAAGTCTCCTTTTTTTCCATCTCTCTTATAGCGGAAAGAATGAACGACAAAGACAGAAAGATAAAGAGTGAGAATGATAAAAAGACAAAGCGGGTATGTATAATTTAATTCCCTAAATGTTATATGTCTATAACATTTTAACCCTTCGTCAACCATAGAATCAAAGACAGAAAATAAGCAGGCGTGAATAACGATTGGTACCAATGTCTCGGTAGGAATATATGTAGATTCTAAAAGTTATAAGTGAAATCATTTTGGTCAAACAAGTCGAGTAAAATGACGGTTTTATATTACCTTTTTTTAATTGCATATCAGAGATGAACTTCCTTGTATTAGCTGCAATCGATGTTACCCGTTGCTAGTGCCACTTAGCTTTCCAGGGGTTCCATCTTAGTATAATCATAATTCATTTTACAGGGCATTACCTAGATTTGCTGTCTCTTTTCTCGCATTTACCTTCTCAGAATGTCCTTTTCTCGTTTATTTACTTTTTTGGCAACGAATCTTAGTTGATTAGGCGATAAGTGGCTATCCAGACTTTTTTTCCTCATATTCAAAATGGCTCGCCTCCAGCTACTTAAAGTGAAGGACGTGAACAGAAAGTAGATATAATTATTAAAAAAAAAAAAAAAAAAGAGAGAAAAGAAAAAAAAAAAAAAGAAGGTTTTATTCACCACCGTTTGGTTCACAAGGTGACACCACAGTCATGCAAGCTTTTGATACACGTAAGAGTAAGAACGAACGTCGCCCGGAGCGAGACTTGATTTGCGGATCTGTGAAGTCGAGATGCGCGCGAAAAGAGGCTCAGGTCAACGCGGGGGAAAGTCCGTAAATACGCGGGAATTCGGTCTAACCAGGAGAAGCGTCAGAAAGCCAAGGGAAAGGTAAGAAATGTCGCGAATTTACTTCAGTTTTATGGCGAGGAGGAAGTCAGTTATCGCAGAGCAAAACACAGGAAATTTAGTGCGGCTAATTTTGGTCGAAAATTGAGGTCAAGGTGTACGAAAATGGCAATCTGGTCAGTGCTCTTAAATACAAGACCAAAGATGGTAAATTGTATGCAACGTCTTTATCAAACACTTTCACTTTCTCTCTCTCTCTTATACATACTTACATACACACATACACACACACACACACACACACACACACACACACACACACACACACATATATATATATATATATATATATATATATATATATAACATATATATATAAAAACATGAAGAAAGGGATTATATATATATATATATATATATATATATATATGGTTGTAGATGATGTGAAGTTTTTAGATAGATAGATCCACAAGTTTAGAAAGGTACAAAATAAATATATATATATATATATATATATATATATATATATGTGCGTATAATATGTGTGTGTGTGTGTGTGTGTGTGTGTGTGTGTGTGTGTGTAATGCTGAAAGTTATCGATTCGTCTAAGAACTGATTCCAATAATAACAAATCTATGTTTGAGATATGGTTAGATTTTGGGAAGTAGGTCGTGTGGAGAGCTTTTTAATCGACCATTGTGCGAGTATCTATATCTATGTAGATATCTATGTAGATATCTATTTGTTCTGTGTAAGTTTTTATGTATTTATTTCAGTTAGTTAATCTATCTATCTATCTATCTATCTATCTATCTATCTATCTATCTATCTATCTATCTATCACTTTCTCTATTTTCATATCTATCTATCTATCTATCTATCTATCTATCTATCTACAAACCTAGATAGATAGATAGATAGATAGATAGATAGATAGATAGATAGATAGATAGAAAGAGACAGAGAGAGAGGGAGAGAGTGAGAGAGAGACTGGGAAAGAAAGGGACTGGGAAAGAAAGATATAAAGAACGGGGTATGATAGGTAGACATATACGAACAAAGTAAGAGTCAAAATGAAGATAGATATGAACAGGCTGATAGATAGACTAGTAGATGCGTAGGCAGAGCGATATATATATATATATATATATATATATATATATATATATATATCCTAAGAAAGCAAAAGAACAGATGGCGTTAGTATCCACTGTTCTTAGCATTTACTTTTTAAAATAATGCTCAATACAACGTATAGCAAAATGTGTGCGTGTCTCTGTGTGTACAATTTGTATGCATATAAATCTTGTGTGTGTGCACGCGCGTATGAAATGTGAAATGTACCAAAATCCAAACAGGATTTTTATGTGGAAGGGTCCCCTTTGCGAAAAAACCATGAACCAAACAAAACCGTTCAGGTTCTGTAGGAAGAGTTTGCATTCAAAACACACTAATACGCGCCCCGGTTCAGGGCCTCTGTCCTGTTCTTCGTATCATGTAACGCAATACAAAATACATGTTTTTGTATATACTGGAAGAATGATAAGCGTCTTTATATTACATGGAGGAATGTTTCGAAATACCCAGCAAGAGACTTCGACCATCATACAGACAATACGATCATTTCAATTTCTATCAATTAGTTTTTCCATCAATTTCACTGCGCGTATCTGTTGCACTCGCTTGCAAAGTATTTCCGTCTGCTTCAATCTATTTATTACTCACTTGAAGAAGCAGTTCTTAAAAATGGCGGTTTCAGTATTGGCTAACTGCTAGGAAAGTGGGTTCACTGCATCGTGTTTGACATTTTTTCTCTCTAGAATCTATCTTACATATTTATAAGTCTACTATACGTTCATGCTTCGAATATTGCTGCCACATTGTTATACCAGAACATTACCTATTCTATTGTAATAGACTCTCCCACAGATAATAAGTAGTAGTAGCAGTGGCCAGTTGAGCTCAGTGGATCTGAGCGAGTCAGTCGATATCGGACATTGAAGTATCAACCATCACAACTAGATTGCTGCGTCATTAACTCTTATTTCAAGTTCCTAACGTTTTGTACGTCGGACCTAATTTAGGTCCGACTTAGCGAAATACAAGCCTCCACTGTGAAAAACTACTCTACAACACACATAAGGTCTAGTGTTTCAGCTATATATGTAGAGATTCTTGATAAAATACAAAGAAGAATCCGCAATGTTACTAGTCCTGATTTTGCATCTCGGCTTCATTAATTTTTCCACCGCCCTAATCTAGCTTCCCTGTGCTTTTTCTATAAATACCTTCAATTGCTCTCTGCTACCTTTTTGAATTTAAACGCAGTACTAGACTGACGGCAAGGTGTGATAAATTCACAGTTGAATTGTCTAGATGTAACTATAAGTGCTATGCCAACAGTTTCTTTTCTCGCACTTCTCGTCCGTGGAACTCTCTTCCGGTGTCTTACTTTTAAGCTAACTTTGATCTTCAAGAATTTAAATGCAATATCAATCGTTATCTACTGTCTTCTTGATTCCTCGACTTTTATTGTACTCTCTCCTGAATAATGTTTTTCTTTTTCTTATTCTTTCACACACAGTAATCCCCTGTATCTTAGTGGCTTTATTGCCTTGCTTAGGGTGAAATGATTAAAAAAATGCATCAACCAGAAACAGGAATGAAATCCCAGTAATATTCCATTCCAAATTATAATTTTAGTGTCAAGATCTTGAAGTAGAGATATTATATGTTGCTAGTGGGTAACTGATCTCGTGAAAGGCAAAACCGCTCACGAGGAGAAATAATTCTGTAGACATTTTTTTGGATGTAATATGTGCGAAACTCCGATTTGGAAAGATAAGTTCAGCTTTAAATTTTATTCAGAGCTATATAATGGACTCTCCAGTTGATTTCGAGAAACTGACAACCAGACCACCCAAACAAAACATTTGATTATAGTGGTGAAGGTTTTGTGCAGAACCAACCAGACTTTTTGAAGAGCACCGTGTACCACTAGGTCCCTAAACAATCCTCCGCAGCTTTTTGAATCCAGAGTTGTCCATCATCTAGACCAGTTGCCATCCAAGGCTATAGAACCCAGTCTATCCTGTTATTTATCCATAGCTGGGGAGAGAAGAAAAGGATTCATGCATTTCCTAAGGGTATTAGGGTGAATGTAATGGATTAAACTGGAACTCGAACTAGGATCTCCGATTCCTCAATCCGAGCGCAATACATTACTCCACTGTGCCTCCTATCTCTCTCTCTTTCTCTCTCTCTCTCTCTATATATATATATATATATATATATATATATATATATATATATATATATATATATATATATATATATATATATACAGTTAATATATATACATATAAATATATATCAATTACGTAATCATATATATATATATATATATATATATATATATAATCAATCTCTATGATTACGTAATTGATAATGTCATAGAATTCTAAAGAAATTTAGCGACACATTCCTTAATGATAGTAGGAAATCTTAGAACTTTGTCTTTCGAGTCTTTATATTTAATCTAACGGTGAACATGACGTCAATCCGCTTCTGTTTACTTGAATGACAACAAACAATTGGTGCACCTGTTATCGTTTGAACAAAGATTCAAATGAAACCAACACGTTTTACCTTAATTAAGGAGATGAGTTGATGTCTTGACACTTCAAACTGCCAGAATCCACATAAAATACTTGCACAATGCTGACAAAAGTTGACAATACTTATCGAAGGTCGACTCAGTGTTTCATGTTACCACATGCGTCAGGACTCAGACAAGAATTGAATTGAATGTATTAATTATAACAAAATATATCTACATTATATTAAACTCTTATTAAATATTAATTTACTATTAAAATATGTATTAAATTATAGAGTATAAAGGTTACACACACAGATATATATATATATATATATATATATGTGTGTGTGTGTGTGTGTGTGTGTGTTTGTGTGTGTGTATGTTTGTGTATGTATTTAGCCAGCATACTGGCATAAAACCTTTTACTCTTTTCTTTTATATATATGTATATATGTATATATGTGTGTGTGTGTGTGTGTGTGTGAGTGTGTGTAGCTTAATATCAGAAATAGAGAGTATGTAAATATAAAACTGAACATTAAAGTGAGCATTCAGATGCGACAGGCTGTTTCATACTTGACGCAGTCGTCAGGCCACGTGTGTTGGGTTTTTGATAAACAAACCACTCCCGCGAAAATAATCATCAGAATGAACAAACCACTCCCGCCAAAATAACCGCCGGAATGGACTACCTACAATGCACCACAAAACTGTGCATATAAATAGTCGAGAAAAAAAAAAAAAAACAACACACGTGGCCTGGTGATTGCGTCTAGCATGAAACAGTCTGTCGCCTCTGAATGCTCACTTTAATGTTCAGTTTTATATTTATATATATCTTTTTTATATCTTTCGCCTCTGAGTGTTAATTTCAATGTTCTCTTTATATATATATATATATATATATATATATATATATATATATATATATATAATTCGCAGACTGTACTGTTTCGCTATATCACAGCTCAGTGCGACTAGACATCCGAATCCCTCAAGCCAGGATCGAAACCTTACTGATATATATATATATATATATATATATATATATATATATATATATATATATATAGCAGTATCAATATATATATCAAAACTGGATGGCGAAAACCTGTTTCATGCTAAAATGCAATCGTCAAATAGATCATAGGAAGCAAATCAGTAGCAAAATTCGTAGTTGATATCAACTCAGTGAAACATTTCTGGGTGTTGTATGCGAGAACAATGTCCTGTTGGAAAACGTGTTGCCACGTTATCGATCCAGTGCTTGACCAGTATATATATAGTGATATGTAGAGTGGTTATGACAGGACTCTTATTGTTTACAACACTCTAGGACCATCACAGACAGCATTAACTATGTGTGCTTGACGTAAGGTACATCCATGGGATCCACGCAATTGCCTGTCTTTCCTACCTTCTGATGCTAGTCGAATTTTTCATCGGAGAAGAAATAGAAAAAGCCAGGTTCCTCTCTGTACTTCAGGTCGTTTAGTAAGTGTTTCGAGCGGATCACGTGCATATCTCGGGCCTTTTCGCACATGAAATGTCTTTTCCGGCAATTATAGCCGGTGTCTTCCTACAACAGACGTTTGATAGGTAGCTCTGCCATTTTGTACCACATCGACTTGATGGGACAGCGATTGAGGATATACTTGACCTGATGGACGAACTCCGTCTCCTGTACGTCTGATCGCTTAGAATGTTCGCCAAAGATGAAACATCTCGACCAGAGACTTCCTGATCTTAAACACAGAAGACATGACCACTTTCAAAGTGCTCGCTCTATCCCTGTCGCTATGTTATCGCTTTGGACTGGGACCAATAAATAGCATTAGTTCTTTTAATTAAACAACGGCGAACGTGACTGGTCCCACGATTCCAATCCTACGCAGCGCCTTCCTCATTGCGAAGTGCTGGTGGAAGATCGACGTCAGCTCAACAGACTGCGAGGACTGGATAATGCTTTCTCCGTGGCCAATGGGGACCCCACATTAAAAAAGGTCTTGTATCACATCTTACACCCGAGGGCAAGTTGGTAAATGATATCATAGTCGCTGTGTTAGGCGGTTGGTGCTATGAATACGGCGTGCTTTTTCATATCTTCTATCAGATTGGCAGTTATTATATTAATGTCCTCTGTACGACTGAGCGAAGAGAAAGGGGAATATTTAATTTTTGCGCAACATTATTGTTGTGGATCCCGCGTGAAAAATAGGTATCCAATAAATGACAAACGCAAGTATTTAAGCTAAGAAATTAAATGTATTTACACAAAATACAAAAGGTAATGCTGTTAGTAAAATCCAGGAACACGGTTAGTAGCAAATACAGATATATATATACAGCCTCGAAGTAGGACTTCCTTAGAGTCTACGTGCTTGTAACTGACTTCTACAAGAGGTTACTTCACTCTATCCGACACTCACAGACGACTCTTGTACGACTCATGGTACGACTCTTGTACGACTCATCTTCTCTGCCTTACTGTGGCTATTTTATGGCAGCAGGACGAGTCCATTATATCCGAAAAGGGTGGACCCCATAACAATTATGTTAGAGCATCTTCTACTGATGCTATAGATTCCCGAAACGTAATGTGACGACGTAACTTACACATTTAATACTGTCCGAACATGTACTAGAATCGTCGTTAGCACCGGTCCGTATCCGATCATCGGGATCGACATCCTACCTCCCTATTCCCTTTCCAGCAGCCACTGGTGGCGGAGATGGCTGTCAATCAAAGAGAGTTTGACCTCGCGTAAATTTGATTTTGGTGTACATCTCTGTAGAAATTATGGAACTTTTGTAATTTCAACCCCCGGGGACACTGACCATTTTTACAATTAATTTATAAGTATTGATACTCATTGTTCATCTGTTAGTGCCTGTGTGCTGTCTTATACCTATCCTAAGGGTCAGTGTCTCATTAAATATCCGATCCTTCCGCCTTCTCAAACCCAAAACAACATGTGAAATTTACCGTATATCTATTGTGAGACCGGAAACTACCTACACAATAGACTCTTCCAGGCCAATATTAAGTAGACGACATAGCACTCTAGAGAGTGACACAGAGAGACAGTGAGAGTCTCGTACGACTACCAGTGTTGGACACTAACTTATAGTAAGCTCTGCTTACACTATCTCTGTAACCTGTTGTTAATATATCTTTCTTACTCCTAGTCCGTGTTCCGTGTTTTACTTCTGTGGTCAAAATTAACGGAACCACGGAAAAAAAGCTAAACACACATAATTAGGTTAGTTTAACTATTGTCTGTCCATATTTTTTTTCTGTAAAAGAAAAAAAGGAACAAAAATCTAACAAGATTTTTTGTGTACCTCCTCTTAGTACACGTGTTTCAAAGCAACAAAAAAGCGCTGTCATTTTTATTTAAATAAATATGGAAGATTTGCAAAAAGTAGTTGCCCAAATGTTAAAACTAAATTTGGATCAGCAACAAAAATCAGAAGAAAGACAACAACAACTATTTTTGGAATTACATAAACAACAAAGGGAATTCAGAATGCTGAACTACAACAGAAACAACTTAAGAATTACTCGTAAATGCATTAAAAGGCTCAAACTCTGAAAAAGATACAATATTCTCCCATAGTATAATCTACAATTCAATTGAAACCTTTGAATACGTACCAGAGGAAGACAAAACGTTCCACGCTTTTTACAGGCGCTACGAAGATATTTTCAACGTAGACTGTGAACAATGGCCCAGTAAAAAAGGTACGTCTACTATTGAGAAAACTGGGAACTACAGAACATAGTAGGTTCGTAGACTTCATACTACCCAAGAAAACGACTGACTTGGATTTTTCAGAGACTATTAAGCTCCTATCGGAACTATTCGGGCCTAACACAACCTTGTTCCATAAACGTTGGAAATGCCTGAATACAGTCAAAGACAACCAGCAAGATTTTCTAACGTTTGCAGCATCGGTAAACAAGCTCCGTAATGATTTTAAACTAGCCGAACTGACTGCCGATGATTTCAAGTGCTTGATTTTCGCATAAAGTCTAGTATCAGCAGAAGACGCCGAAGTCAGACGACGGGTACTGACCAAGCTTGAGAAGGAACAAGGATTGACTCTCCAAAAACTGGCAGAGGACTGTCAAAGAGTAATATCTGTAAAGCGTGACTCAAACACTATCGAGGAATCAGGTGTGACTCAGATTAATAAAATCAGAAGCAAGTCTACCTCCTATTCCCCTCAAAAAGACAAAAGGCAAATCTCATGTCCGAAATTACTCAGTAACCAAAACCCAAATAAGTTAAAGAAACCGCCCGGACCATGTTACCATTGTGGTAAATGGCATTGCATGAAATTCTGTCCAGTCAAGAACAAAAATATTGCAAAAATTGCAATAAAAGTGGGCATACTTTAACTTCATGCTGGTACGCCAACAGAACGAGAAAACCCAAAAATAAAATTAGGCAAGCTCAATCTGACAAATATTGTCGATAGGAATTTAAGAAAATATGTAACAGTGGATATTTTCAATAAGTCCATTAAATTTCAGCTTGGCTCGGGTTCTGATATTTCAGCGATTAACTGGCTTACTTGGCGAAAATTGAACAAGCCGACCTTATTAAAAACGGATAAAACAGCAAAATCCGTAACTGGCGAAAAGATTAACATTTTAGGTGAGGTAATAGTTACAGTAACACTAAGTGGAGTTACCAAAAAGCTCAAATCCTACGTATTGAAAACTTCAGTTAACTTATTTAGAACAGATTGGATAGAAAGATTCAATCTTTGGGATTGCCCAATGAGTACATTTTGTCGCAAGATACAAAGTACAACGTCCAATTTGGTAAATCTAAAAAAGGAACTCAAACAACAATTTCCCCAGGTTTTTTCTGGCGGTCTTGGGAAATGTACTAAAATGAAAGCTAAGTTCAAGGTGAAGGACGGTGAACAACCGGTATTCAAAAAGAAACGGAATGTCCCTTTCGCTGCTCTAGAGCAAATAAACAAAGAGTTAGATAGACTCGAACAAGCAGGTATTCTGTCAAAAACAGATTTCAGCAAGTGGGCAGCACCTACGGTCTACGTAAAAAAGAAGTCCAATCAAATACGAGTATGCGCAGATTTTTTCACAGGGTTAAACGATGCCTTGCAAGATCACCACTATCCTCTCCCAAGCCCTTAAGCAATTTTCAATAAACTCAATGGTGGAAAATTTTTTTTCTAAAATTGACCTCTCGGACGCATACCTTCAGATAGAGGTGGAAGAAGAAAGTTCCAAATTGCCCTGCATAAACACCCATAGAGGGTTGTATAAATACAATAGACTGGCTTTTGAAGTAAAGGTTGCGCCTGCAATTTTCCAGCAGGTCATGGACGTCATGCTGGGCGATCTTGACTACGCAACAGCCTATTTGGATGATATACTGGTTACCAGTAAAACTATGGCAGAGCACCGGAACCATATAATAAACGTATTCGAAAAGATACAAGAATACGGATTTAAGGTTAAGGAGGAAAAGTGTGACTTTTTCTTACCAGAGATTAAATACTTAGGTCACATTATAAATAAAGATGGTCATCGGCCGGATCCAGAAAGAGCCAACGCGATCAGAAACATGCCGGCCCCAGATAACGTTCAAGCGTTACAAAGCTTCCTCGGCCTAGCTAACTTTTACCAAGGGTTCATTAAGAACATGCAAAATTTGAGAGGGCCTCTCAACCAACTGTTTAAAAAAGGACAAACCATGGTCAGGGACCCCTGAATGCCAAGACGCATTCGAGAAGATCAAGAAAACTCTTACTTCAGACCTCTCCCTCACTCATTACGACCCTAGTCTCGACATCATAGTCGCAAGTGATGCAAGCTCGTACGGCATAGGCGCTTGCATATTACATAAACTGCCAGATGGTTCGCGAAAAGCCGTGGCTCACGCATCAAGATCTCTAGTTCGATCTCGACATGCCCCAAGTCTCTTCTGAAGTGCGACACCCAGGAAGGAAAAGGAAATTTACTCAACCGCTCGACGTAAATCCCAAGAGGAAAAAGTATTAAGTTTTATTTTTTCTCTTTTTCAAAAAGAAAACTCTTTGGAAGCGGGGGGTATTGTGAGACCGGAAACTACGTACACAATAGACTCTTCCAGGCCTATATTAAGTAGGCGACACAGCACTCTAGAGAGTGATTGGGAGTGACAGAGAGTGACAGTGAGAGTCTAGTACGACTATCAGTGTTGGACACTAACTTATAGTAAGCTCTGCTTACACGATCTCTGTAACCTGCTGTTAATATATCTTTCTTACTTCTAATCCGTGTTCCGTGTTTTACTTCTGTGGTTCCAACTTTGGCCCCACATCAATATTATAACACGCTTTTACTGGTCGGTAAGCCATGAGAGATTCAAAGAAATAAATTAACCATGAACGGCACTTCTATTTGGTACCCAAAAGAAACTACTATTCAACCCATAGGTGGTGGGGGTTAGAGGGAGAAGATGATGGATTTATACCCATTTCTGTTAGTCTGTTGAAAAAATTGCCTGCTAAACAAACCACCTGTCTAATCCAATTAAGGCGCTTCAGCGTAGGGTAATGGTTAAGGAGCTAGTCTGTTTAACCATGAGTAATGTGTTCGATGTTCACTGATAGCTTCATATTTGTCGCCGTAGTCGGCGGCATCCGCTTGCATCCTAGCATCGGGATCATCATCCTCTTTCTCTCTCTCTCTCTATTTCCTTTCTCATCTCCACCCCCACCCCCCGGGTGGCGGTGGCGGTGGCGGAGATGGCTGTGAATGAAAGAGAGTTTGGAGAGGCCATTGACGTGAATTTGATTTTGGTGGACAACTCTGCGCGACAGAGAAGCCCACACACTTGGCCAGAAGCGTCTCCCTCGCGGGTCAAAGGCGACTGAGACAGACGAGAGCTGGCAATCTAGAATATATCCCTAAGTAGATGGTCTATTCCGTTCGATTTTAATGAATACAAAGAATGTCTTTTTATCTTACGAAATAGACAAGCAATAGCCACGCACTTAATTGGGTTGTCGTCTAATTGGGGAGATGTCGAAACAAATAATAAGAAAGAAAGGAAAAAGAATTTTATGATAATTTTAGTGATGCCGTGTAAAGAAATAAAGAAATATGTTTACTAGGCATGGAGGGGGAGGTGCTGTCAATGCGGTCCTTAATGGTGGCAACTGGATCTTTTAAGAGATTTTTTTTTGCTGTTTTCTTTTGAAAAAAAAATTAATGTATCTTTACGCCGAGATAAAAAAAAATGATTTGTGTTCATTGACAGATATAATTATATCCATTGAGAAATATTCAACGCCTATCATGATTTTCACACACACACACACACACACACACACACACACACACACACACACACACACACACACACACACACACACTCTTACATGTTAGAATATTACCAATTCATTTTAAATTTTGTATAGTTACCGCTCTTATTTTCTGATAATGTCGCGTATTGACTTCCGTATTTACAAAAATCGACATATTTATTCACACGTAAAATAAAGTAAAAAATATTTTTAAAATATTGGGAGTCATTGAATTGTGGTGAGCTTTTACATTTATGATTAGTAAATACAATTTTAAATTAATAACAATATCACTTGGCCGCTCTAAATTGATAAAGGATTTTTAGATTTAAAAAGTTATAAATTATTCTAATTAAAATTAACAAAAAGGAAAACAATCTTTGTAAAAATGAATTTTTAATCTGAAAACCCGTTTTTTCATAAGACATTAGTGTCCATAATTGACAGGGAGTCCCTAATGTCTGGAAACATAGGAAAAATGCGTATTTTCAGGAAATTAAATTTTAACAACACTTTAATGAATTGGAATATTAACAAGTAACATATTCAATATAATTTCCATGATTTGTGATGCAAAGGTTGCAAAATTTGCGTAAACTGAATGTAATAACTTTATAATGCCGTCAATTTTAGCACATTTTCAGTGCACCTTATCCTTTAGCAGACCCCAGAAAAAGAAGTCAATTTTTTCTTCTTTCGACAAAACTATGTTTGATCTGGGAAGCTAAATAATAAACTTAATGAGATTCCTTATATGTTCAGACATTAGGAACATCCTGTATATATATATATATATATATATATATATATATATATATATATATATATATATATATATATATATAAGCAAAAATGCCTATTTTTCAAGAAATGTCAAAATGGTTGCTTTTAGCTTCCAGACATTTATATTCTGTTTTGGAAAACTTGGCTAAAGTATCAAGTGGGATTGTTACACATACACTTTCAATTTGTTATCTAAAGATCACCAATGTAGTCGGTTTTCTACGATACACAGGACCCTTTAGGACTTGTTGATGCTACAGCCATAAGGGTAATAATGCCATCTGTCGCGAAAATACTACAGTTAACGAAGGTTATTGCAATTTGATAAAACTACGCAAGACAAATTTTTCCTTCCTTGAAGGGTGTATACATTTTTGGCGATCGCTTTCTCTCTTTATATATATATATATATATATATATATATATATATATATATATATATATATATATATATATATATATACACATTTTTTAGTGGACTCTCTCTCTAATTAAATTTTCAGCAACATTTTAATGAATTGGAATATTAACAAATAACATCTTCAATATGATTTTTATCATTTGTCATGCAAAGGTTGCTGGGAACCTCCAGATGAAATACAGAGTGTGACCGGGCCAACACGGTGAACCAGTCGACACTAAATTTGGAAGCACAATCTCTGCTATTTAAAAGATGTTCGCATATGGCGGAATTGTAGGTGTTCACACTCTGTATTTCATCTGAAGGTTCTGGAGGCGCTTTACATCGGGTCCCGCAAGCCTTCTTTGTGCAAACAACGTGAGTGTTTGCTGGGACTCGCTGTCATCTGCCTCTAGTTCCTTCTTGCATGTATACAAATATATATGTGTATGTATATATATATATTTTTTTTTCCACCTATTCTTATTGTACATTTTTCTGTTTTAATTTTGAATCTCCCGTGGAAGCCTGATGAGCGGGAACGAAACCGGTTGCTTCCCCTCCCCTTGTTGTTGAGTTTTTTATTATTTAATATTGTTTTAATATGTCTTGTAATATTAAATTTTACACTTTTATTTCGATCATTAAATTTTGTACCTACAAAATATCTTCAAATATATATATATATATATATATATATATATATATATATATAATTATTTTAAAAAAATTATAATATAAATATGTTATACAATCACTACAAAAATAGCCATTTTGTTTCAACACCCTCGGTGTCTTATCAAGTGATGATGTTGAATGTAAAATAAATGGTTTTAAAAGTTTCAAATTATTAACGATATTTCGCAAGGGGAGAAACGTTGTTACAAAAGCTAGAATGACCAATCAAAAACCAAGTATAGGAAGATTCAAAAGCTTGACAACGAAACCATGTTATAATAGCTATTCAGATCTTTAAAATACGGGTAATATTAAAAAAGAATCACTTTTTTGTGTGTATATATATCTAAATATGTCTGGGTGCTTATGTATTATAATCTGTGTTTGTGTTGTTTCCCGCATGAGTTTAAGACCCCATTCACACACTTGGGATTAAAATGTATATACATGTATTATCGGATGACCGGATGTTGTAGCGTAATTTCAACGAAGAAATAAATTGAATAACATATGTATTTCTTTTCTCCTCAGTAATTTTATAGTTTTTAAACTTAATAGTGATTAAATTTGGATTTTAAAATTGGAAGTTTTTAATTTTAATATCAAATTTTATCATATAATTTAATAATTATTGGTTAGAATAAATTCTTTTTTAATATTACGCGTATTTTAAAGATCTGAATAGCTATTATAACATGATTTCATTGTCAAGCTTTTGAATCTTCCTATACTTGGGTTTTGATTGGTCTTTCTAGCTTTTGTAACAACGTTTCTCCCCTTGTGAAGGATCGTTAATTAATTTGAAACTTTTAAAACCATTTATTTTACATTCAACATCATCACTTGATAAGACACCGAGGGTGTTGAAACAAAATGGCTATTTTTGTAGTGATTTTATAACATATTTATGTTATAATTAAAAAAAAAAATAATTATATCTGCTCTACTTTGGATTGAGCACTCTTTTAAGAATAGTAATTGTTGGTTATTGGAATTAATTCGTATACACCAATTATATACTTGTATATATATATATATATATATATATATATATATATATATATATATATATATATATATATATATGAGTGTATGAGTGTCAAGCAACTCAGTTCCAAGGAACCAACAGCCCAGACACCTGCACATATGATTTGATTATAGTGGTGAAGGCATTGTGCAGAATCAACTACACTTTTTGAAGGGCTGATTAGAGAGACCTGGTGTAGGTTTTGAATTCAGAGTTGTCCTTCTCCTAGACCAGTTGCCATCTAAGGCTATAGAACCCAGTCTGTCATGCTATTTATCCGTAGCTGGAGGGAGAAGAAGAGGATTAATACCTTTCCCAAGGGTATTAGCACGTAAGTGAATGTAATGGATTCGACTGGAATTCGAACTCGGCTCTCCGATTAATCGATTTTACTCCAAGCAAGGCCAGTAAAGCCCCTAAAACACAAGGGTTTACAGGGTGTGGAAGAATTAGGGATAGAGACATTAATATTAAGAGGGAAGAGAAAAGAGTAATCAGAGGGACAGCAGATAACGATTGGCATTGCATTTAAATTTTTTGCTGATTGAAGTTGGCTGGATGCATGGAGCTGGATAGGCAGTAAAGTCACTAAGACACAAGAGGTCACAAGAATTTTAGAACAGAAACATTAATAATTGGCAAGAAAAGAAAAGAGTAATCAGGAGGACATTAGATAGCGATTGACATTGCATTTAAATTTTTAAATATTAAAGTTGACTGGAAAGCATGGAGCCGGAGAGGAGTTCCAAAAGCAAGGCAGTAAAGCCACTAAGACACGAAGAGTTACAAGGTGTGGAAGAATTAGGAACAGAAATATTACTAATGAGCGGGAAGAGAAAAGAGTGATCAGGAGGACAGTAGATAACGACTGGCATTGCATTTAAATTTTTGGATATTAAAGTTGGCTGGAAAGCATGGAGCCGGAAGCGAGTTTTATAAGAAAGGCAGTAAAGCCACTAAGACACAAGGGAGTTACAGGGTGTGGAAGAATTAGGAACGGAAACATTACTAATGAGCGGGAAGAGAAAAGAGTAATCAGGAGGACAGTGGGTAGCGATTGACATTGCATTTAGATTCTTGGCGAGAAAGCTTGGAGACAGAAGAGAGTTCCACAAGCGAGAAGTGCGAGAAAAGAAACTGTTAGCATAAAATTTACGACTACATCCTGCCAGCTCAATTGTAAATTGATGAAATCTCGGCGCGATTCTGCGCTTAAATTCAAAAACTCTTGATACCGTAACAAAGAACGCATTCGAACAATTGACATGAAAGTATTTACAGAAAAGGCAGAGGCGGGCAACCTTAAGGCGATGACTGAAGCCGAGACACCAGATCAGGACTGATAATATTGCTGATTATTCTTTGGATTTTATCGAGGAGCACTGGTTCAGGATCATATGTGGCAGCAATTTTCTAAGCATGGGCGAATATGTGGTAGCAATATTATAAGCTTGGACGAATGGTAGACTTATAGATATGTAAGACAGATTTCAGAGAGAAAATTTTTTTTCGGACGACACAGTGAACCAACCTTCTTAGCAATGGATTCAATATAGTCTTACCACTTCATGTCAGCTGAGAATGTTAGTCCGAGAAGGCGCAAAGAGACACTTTCTATCTATCTATCTATCTATCTATCTATCTATCTATGTGAGTGTGTGTAAAAATATATAGAAAATAGGAAAGAACTCGTTAGGTAAATAATCCAAAGTTCTTTAGTTTTTTTGTTATTATTTTAAAAAAAATAGTGCTTGATACAAAAGTAGAGCATAAATATAATATTATATATATATATAGAACATATATATATATATATATATATATATATATATATATATATATATATATATATATATATATATATATATGGACTCTCCTGTCGTTTTTAATAGTTCCTAGGAACCGACAGCCAAACACCTACACAAATGATTTGATTATAGTAATGAAAGCTTTGTGCAGAACCAACCACACTTTTTGAATTCAGACACCTGGTGTACCACGTGCCACAAGGCCCCCAAACTACCCTCTTCAAGTTTTGAATTCAGAGTTGTTGTTGTTCTTACTATTTATCCTTAGCTGGGGAGAGAAGAAGCGAATTCATACCTTTGTAAGTAAATGTAATGAATTCGACTGGGATTCGAACTCGGCTCACCGATTCCTCAATCCCAGCCGCTATCCATTGCCACATCGTCTTTCCTATCTCTCTGTTTCTCTTTTTCTCTCCTCCATATATATATATATATATATATATATATATATATATATATATATATATATATATATATATATATATATATATATATATATATATATGAGAAAGAGAATGGGAAAACCTTTTGAAATGTATTATTTCTAGTAGTTTAGTAATCTTTTGGAATCGTATCAAATTTGACATACGCTTGCTCAACTCAGGGTTACACGTGGCTTCGCATCAAAAGAAGCCCCTTTCTAACAACGGCCATAAACCTAAATTAACGCTTTTGTAGAATGTCTAAATCACTTCCTGCAATAGTTGATGCTTTGTCAAGAAGAAACTGCAAAACTGCAGTCAAAACTGAAAAAGTCACCAAGCCAAACTTACAAACGACCAGGATGGAACTCTCCTGTATAGGGAGGCGAAAACATGAAGACGTGGGAAGAGAGAAAGATAAAAAAATATATGGTCCTTAATTGGCGGAAAGCGAGGGAGTAGAAATATTGAAACCCTCAGAATATTCTTGGAATCTAGGGGAGAATAAATAAATGAAAGAAAGACAAGAAAGTGACGGAAATAAAAAAAAGAACGTAATATAAAAACATTTGAACAAAACTCAAGTGATAATGCTGAATGTCTTGTGAATATATCGCAATAAGATTACAAATTTGCGAGGAAAGAAAAACATAGTATTCAATATTGTTGAAGCTGGAAGAAGGAAAGAAAATAACAAAAGCAAGATGAAGATAAAATGACGTGATACGATTTGTAGCATTTCCTGTCGAATAAAGAAATAAAAATGTAACAGATAAAATAATTGAAACATAAAACGGGTTAGAAATGAATTTAGGGAAAAATAAAAATAAATGAAATTGGCAAGAAAGAATTAAAATATAAAGATGAATAATTAAAATTTGAAAATTACACATGGAATATGGAAAGAAAGCAGCAAAAGGAAACGAAAAATAACGATGTCATAAGATTGAAAGAAGGGGAAAAATCTGAATTGAAATTAAAACAAAGGAGACAAGATGGCGGAATTGGAAACGTTTTTTTTTTGTTTTTTTTTAGGTAGAAAAATTAAATTTGGAAGTCTTGCAAATGGTGCTTGTCTTTTTTCATGAAACCATATCACCAGAAATTATCGTTAGAGCTGTAGTTCATTTTGGAGCAGTTCATAAACTTTTAGTACAGTGTAACCCGGATATAAGAGACCCGGATATAAGAGAAACCCGGATATAAGAGAAACCCGGATATAAGAGAAATTTTCTCCGGTCCCAAAGTGTTCCCATACTTACCTAAGCAAAACAGACCAAACCCGGATATAAGAGAAACCCGGATATAAGAGACTTCTTCTCCGGTCCCGACAACTATCTTATATCCGGGTTACACTGTATTACATATATATAGCTGGTCACTCGTATTCGATGATACCCGTCTTTTAGGGCGGCTAGCCAATCCCTATTGCAGACGTTTTCTCAGGCGCATTTGTGCTTTTTCCACGCCCACAGAGCCCACCTGTGGTTTATGCTATGCTGAACAGACTTTAGTTACAGTTTCTGGGGAAGAGAGTGTTGTCTAGCGTTAACAAGAATTTGAACAAAGCCAGCACGCTGAAGCTCTCGGCCACGATGACTTGTGACTTCGTGCTAGCACAACACGACCCCCAAGCGTTCCATCTACCGAATTTCAATTACACAGCTTGGGGCAACCCGTGCTGTGGGTTTTCAGACACTTTGCCGCACGCTGGGATCGTTCCCTCCAGTCCGATAACATCAGGAAGTCTTCTTCCAGACAAATCGACCATGGTGACGTTCGAAACTGGGCCTCATGATCAGAATGCGGTCGTGCTAACCACTCAGTCCATAAATTACGGTTACGTCTAGCTGTTTGAACAGTAAAAAGATGAGACCTAATTGCCACTCTAGTAGTACATCAAAGTTAATCCGGCAGAGGCAACAAGGATGTAAGTTCATTGGAACAATTGTCATGACGTCATGGTGATGGAAAAGCAACGGAAGTCGAGATGCCAGATCAGGACTGTTAACATTACAGAGCCCTCTTTCGATTTTTATCAACACTCTTGAGATATATAGAAGGAATACTAGTTTATATGTGACAATAATATTTATATTATTATATTATTATTAATATTATTATAGTATTATTAATATTATTATATTATTAATATTTTATTATTAATATCATTATTATATTATTATTAATATTATAATATTATTATTATGTTATTATTAATATTGTTATATTATTATATTATTATTATTATTTTATTATATTATAATATTATTATCATATTATTATTATTTTATTATTAATATTATATTATTATATTATTATTAATATTATTATATTATCATTAATATTATTATATTATTATTAGTTTATTATTAATATTATTATTAATATTATTATATTATTATATTTTTATAATTTTATTATTAATATTATTATATTATTATATTATTATTAATATTATATTGTTATTATTATTTTATTATTAATATTATTATATTATTATTAATATTATTATATTATTATTATATTATATTTAATGTTATTATATTATTATTAATATTATTATATTATTATATTATTATTAATATTATTATTTTATTATTAATATTATTATATTATTAAATTATTATTAATATTATTATTATATTATTATTATTTTATTATTAATATTATTATATTATTATATTATTTTTTATTATTATTATTATTTTATTATTAATATTATTATATTATTATTATTTTATTATTAATATTATTATATTATTATTATTATTATTATTATTTTATTATTAATATTATTATATTATTATATTCTATATCTTAGATCGAATGGTAGATTTATAAACGTGCAAGATGGATTCCAATGAGAATGATTTCTATCATGGAACACTGAACCAAGATTCTTACTAGCAGACCCAACATCAATAATTCTAACGAAAAACAATGAAGGATGATGCATGGGTTTAAATATCTATGAAAGCAATAAATGCATTAATAAATTTAATTTAAATTTTGTATATTTGGGCACTAGTTTTTTAAAACGTATATTGCACGATGGAGTAATAGGTAGCTATTCGTATTGAGGGATCGGATAACCGAGTTCGAATTCCACTCAAATCCATTTCAATACCCTTGAGAAAGGTATGAATCATCTTCTTCTCCACCCCAGCTATGGGTAAATAGCAGGATAGCCTTGGATGACAACTTGTCTACCGTAGAAAGAAATGGCAACCTAGTGCGGGAAAAAATCTGCCTCGACAGTCACGTATCGAAAGATATATGATCGCCTAAGCGTGTATCACGCATGACACATAACTGACTGATTGCTAAAACCATTATACATGTTATGTCTATTAAATTTAATGATCCATTTTTCTTATGTACGAATATACTTTCACAAATCTTGTTTTTTTTTGGATAAATTGGCTCAATTTCATGTTGTGTCATCCCAAGCTTTAATATCCCATGAGTCCTCATCGAAGTGTTGGGTTTGTGGGAAGGGAAATTGTATTTTAAGAAGTAGATTGTAACATTATTTTTTTTTTAAGTGTCATTGTTTTTTTGCAAGCTAAATCGAATGCAGCGAAATCCTCCAAGCCTCATGCACTATTAAATGCATACTAAAAAAAATGAGAAAGTTTAACATTACTACTAGCAAAAAATGCGTTTTAAAATGACGGCTTCTTTCACTGCTACTAATGTATACCACTTCGGTAACTTATAATGTTTTAAAAATCTTTTTTTTTTCTTTTTTATAATTTGAATAAAGCATTTAGACATTCTCGTTTATCTCAAGAGCTGACGAAAAAAGCCCTAGACATTAATCACCTAATTAAGAAGCCTCACAAATAAATGTTGCCATATTGGAGAAAACAAAATGTCAATCGAGAGTCTCACAAAATATTTTAGTGAAATTATGCGGCGAGAGCTGATGAAATAAATTTCAGGAAATGCATTTTTTCAAAATTTATAATTACAGATACTCGTTATTGTGTATTTATTTAAATAAAAATGTTCTCTTTTTCATAGGCATATTTATAAATTTATGAATAAAAAATTGTTTTCATTGTTATCCTTAAATATAATACGCCACACGCGCACACACACACACACAAACAGACACACACACACACAGACACAGACACACACACACACATTTATGCTTAATTTTTTGTGTGTATCAATTGAGGGGCAGTGTGCAAAAGACCCCATTTACGTCTACACATAAAAAGCTAACGCGCTGACAAACTACAAAGAAATCCCCTTTTTTCCCTCTTTCTTCGCACGAATTGTCGGTGGAGAGTCTTGTGAACTAAAAAGAGAACCGCTCCCTTAGGAGACACAGTTCACGGTAAGAACTAAATTGTAACGAATATCGACATTCAGAATTTTAGACATTTAACAAAAACCCGAGTAGCAGGACGGACAGCTTTACGTTATTGTGCTTTAGGAACTTTTGCAGTAAAAAAAAAAAAAAAAAACTTTCTAAATACGTAACATTTATAGGGATAATCTTCCCTGAGGTGTTTATAAATTTACACTGTTGAATTATTAACGTTAACAACGAACTGATGTAAATTATAAAATTGTACTTGGATTAAACGAAAATTACTTACATATTACTCATAATACATTCATTCTTGCCGTCAATTTTGGCGACAAGGGTACACTGATATTAATATATTATTATTAAAGTTCTTTTAAGGATAATATTTAATAGTTTTATTTTATGTTTTATGTACGGACTGTCAATGATTATTCAGACTTTCCAAAGTTTACACAAAAAATATTATGCTTTGGGAACTTCTGCAGTAAAAAAAAAAATTGGGGTTGTAAATATGTAACATTTATTAGGATAAAATACAAATATCTTCCCTGAGGTGTTTATAAATTGTACACTGTTCAATTATTAACGTTAACAACGAACTATTTTAAATTACAAGATTTTTTTTGGATTAAACGAAAATTACTTACAATATAATACATACTAGAAGTAGAGCCCGGCGTTGCCCGGGGATGTAACAGTAAGAAATAGATCAAGTATCGACCATCATAAAGACTGAAAAATAAAATTGACAAAGATTATTGTTTAAGGTTGACAGACACGCATGTCTTAATTAGTTTTTTTTTTTGTTTTTAATCGTTATGAGTCTACCGATTGAATAGAATTTTATTATAAACAATTGTCTTGTAAATGGAATTTTTAAAGCATTCTGAATGTAAAAATAAAGAAAAAAGTGTGCAAGACAATAAGAAACACTACCTGCCAAAAAAAAAAAAAGTGAAGTTTTGTTGAAATCGGTTGAAAAATGTAGGAAATCCCTTCCCATATATAAACGAACACACACACAAACAACCTGGGTTTTATAATAAGTATAACTCGATATGAATTGTCCCCTTTTCATTCTCGCGATGCCTCTTAATCGTGTTTTCAAATTGATTTCGTGCAAAAACAATTGTTTTTTTTTCCAATTTTTGGCGCTGTCAGAACCACCGCATGGTAATTTTACGTAGTCCTGTGAAGTTTTGTTGAAATCGGTTGAAAAATGTTGGAAATCCGATCCAATATATAAAAGTACACACACACACACACACACACACACACACACACACACACACACACACACACACACACACACACACACAACCTGGGTTTTATAATAAGTATGATTACTTATAATACATTTCTTCTTGCCGTCAATTTTGGTGGCAAGGGCGCACTAGTTTTTTTTATAATATAATAAATGATGAATATTGTATTCTAAATGCTTCACTTATTTTTATTTTTATAAACTTGTAAACATAAAATGAGTCTTGAGAATAAATAATCTAATATAATAAATAGTGTTTAATTATTTTGTAGTCGATTTTCGAGAACAAAGTAAATATATAAACCCAGAGTAATATTTTCGGTCTTTATTAAAGTGATAAAAAATAGCTTATCAAAATAATATCCGACAATGTAAAACTAGCAACTGCTCTCGAAAAGGACCTCTCATTAATGGTTAACTGGGGCAAGGAATGGCTTGTAAATTTTAACGCCACCAAAACAAAACTGCTTTCATTTAATCACCGTAGAGAACGTTTTCTACCTGCCATCAGTATGGCTGATGCTAACCTCCAGGAGAGCTTTTCCAGGCTTACGTTTTTCACTGATATGAATTGGACCGATTCTATTGAATCAATTGCTATGTTTACTACTACGAAAGTTGGTTCACTGTATCGTGCCTGATAATTCTTCTTGTCAGAATCTGTTTTATAAATCTACCATTTGTCCGTGTGTTAAATGCTGCTGCCATATTTGGTCTTGTGCTCCTGCTATATATCTTGAAATTCTTGACAAAAATTCAAAGAAGGGTTTGTAATGTTGTTAATCTTGACCTGGCATCTCGACTACACTCATTTTCACACCGACCTGACTCCCTCTGGCTTTTCTACAAATATTTTCATAGCAATTGTTTCAATGACCTTGCCGCCTTAATAACTCGATTTAATGAATTTATTTACTTAATTATCAACTAGGTTCTTGAAGTATCTAGATCCAACCGTCGTTTCTATTCTAGTGGTTTCTTTCTCGAACTTTGCTCCTGTGGGACTCCCTTCCATTTACTTGCTTCCCTGATCAATACAATCTTCAAAAATTCAAATGAAATGGTAATTGCCATCTTCGGTCTTCCTATTTCCTGTTCTTTCATCGTCCTTTTCTTCACTTACCTGAAGCTTTCTCATTCTCTTTCACTCCCTGTTACTCACTGAGTCCTTATCAGCATTATCGCATTGTTTGGGATGACATAATTAAAAAAAAAAATTTCTCAAGAAAATATATTCACATAGGTTCCAAGAGAAAAAAAATCCTTTTGACACATCGATTTTTACGGTTTTGTTACATTGCCAAAAATATGACGCTATTACTATAAATCTCCTGATGATGCCTCATGCGAATCGAAACGTTGAACTGCATAACACGAATTTTGGAACAATCTCAATTACAAAAAGAATATACATTATTATTATTATTATTATTATTATTAGAAAAAAAAAGACTGAACTTAATAGACACAATGTCTACTGTTTTAAACTCTATACATCATTGTACAAATTAATTGAAACAACTGCTTTAGTTTCCTTTCCTTCACAATACGGTAAGTTTTACACCCACTGGAGTGACAAAGTGTAATCGATTTCTATTTTTTTCCTCGGATTAGGTCATTTGCAGTAATGTGCAGTATTATGAATCTATTTTCGGGGAGTATGATGAAATTTGTTTGGCCTAGAAAAATATTGCGTCCCCCGTGATTGTATGCGATTTTCACCACTCCCAGACTCTATTGTCTCGACTGTCGATTAGTTGTCCTACGGTGATGGACGTTACTTCAAGGAAGCATAAGAAAATTGTAATGCTGCACGAACACACTGGCAAGCCTTACTAGTGGCAAATGAAAGAACTATCAACTGGCGCGGAAACTCTCCTGATTTAAATCCAATCAAGAATCTGTGGTCAATCCGCAAGGAAAGAATCCTGGAATGGACATACGAAGTACTAACATGCGCACTGGGTCAGGTTTTATTGGAAAAATACGAAAGAAAAGTAAATAATAACGGAATTATTCGTTTTGCTGCCATTTATTTGCACAAGGGTCCCTGTTTAAGTTTAATTTTACTTACCAAAATAAAGTATAAGTAGTCTTATATAGCAATTTTTAATAGTATTTCAAAAATACAAATAGAATTATAAAAGGAGTTTAAATTTCCAGGGTAGCAATGGTATTCATTAAGGAAGTTAAAGAAGAATGTCGGACTCATTTTATACTTATTTTACATCTACAATTTAAATATTGCTTGGTTTATTTTAATCATTTTTGTCGCCAAGTGAACACGAATTTGCCAAATCTGTAATGACATCTCATGTTCTTCGGATGGTTCAGTTGAAACTCCAGAAACAGGTTAACAAGCGAGTTAATTTAATTACTAATGAGACATGTTTAATAATTCTTGAAATCTGTCGACATTCCCTCGAAGCTGCAGAAGATAAGGCTACCATTTCGCTTACCCAGTTCTCTCCCCTTCCATTTTTCAACTTCATAAAAACAAAATGGAGTCGTTTTTGCGAGATCAGTCTGGAATACATTTTGAATATCTCAAGAACCGGTTACGCCGCCTTTATGGAACTTGGTACATTATCAGAAGGAAAGCTATTGCGAATGTTTAAATAGGCACTCTCCTGTGGGCTTTCTCAGTTTGTAGTGAGACGCGATTGAGTTAGCTTGCGTAATGTAGGATCATCTCATTCACAATGAACCAGCGAGTGGATTCATTTGTCTCATGTGCAGGGTGCGGTGGATATTTGAGGACAGCAGTATATTACTCTCTTCAAACTAATTTAAAGTATTTTATATCTTTCGGATCACCTACGTGAAAATACATTGCGTCCGTTAAGTCCCATCTAAGCTACGCTTATCAAACCGCCATATACACTGAGGAGAGGCCAATACATGTCTGTAAATACACAGGGAAATCGTTTCATCAATTTCAAGCGGTTACTTATGGTGGGTATTTACATAACTACCTGTCATCCGGTTTCCCCTAAAGTACAGCTGGGTCGACGATCTGTTTACATGTTGGGGGCAGCGACTAACGCTTAGTAAAGGCGCGGATCTGCGCTTGGCCGGTAGGAGGCTATCCCGGAAGTCAGCACAAAATAAGACGCGAATCTTTGACATGGATATCAGAACTTATCCCGACTTTACTTATTTTAGCGCAATGGGGGGATGTTGTATAGTTAACGGATCTCCAGTCTCAAGTATTTAACTTGTATGATCACAAATGTAAAACAGGGTATAAAGTGCTTGTTCACACGAGCCTTGATTATTGTCACAACTCCTCAGAGGCTGTTGGAGGAACTTCGAAAAAAAATTAAATCTATTTAGAACTGGATTGTAGCCGAATAATTGGATAAGAAGCACGATTCTACAGAAATTCTCCTGATTTAAATCCATTCAAAAATCTGTGGTCAGTCTGCAAGGGAAGAATCCTGGAATGGACATACGAAGTACTAACATGTGCACTGGGTCAGGTTGTATTGGAAAAATACGAAAGAAAATTAAATAATAAAGGAATTATTCGTTTCGTTTCAATTGATTTGCACAAGATTCTACGGGCGAAAAAAAAAAACGAAAAAAAAAACTTTAAGGTTTTACGTCCATCGTTAACTGGAGCAAAAGATGGTTTGTTAATTTTAACGCTTACAAAACTAAACTTCTCTCCATTAATCATTGCTGATGCTAACCTCAAAGGAAAGTGATTTATTGCGCCTCCCCTGGCTCATGTTCTCATCTGATATGAAGTGGAAAGACTATATTGAATCCATTGCTAGGTCAGTTGCTAAGAAACTAAACTTCTCTCCATTAATCATGGCTGATGCTAACCTCCAGGAAAGTGACTTATTGCGCCTCCTCTGGCTCATGTTCTCTGTTGATATGAAGTGGATAGACTATATTGAATCCATTGCTAGGTCAGTTGCTAAGAAACTAAACTTCTCTCCATTAATCATGGCTGATGCTAACCTCCAGGAAAGTGACTTATTGCGCCTCCCCTGGCTCATGTTCTCTGCTGATATAAAGTGGATAGACTATATTGAATCCATTGCAAGGTCAGTTGCTAAGAAACTAAACTTCTCTCCATTAATCATGGCTGATGCTAACCTCCAGGAAAGTGACTAGTTGCGCCTCCTCTGGCTCATGTTCTCTGCTGATATGAAGTGGAAAGACTATATTGAATCCATTGCTAGGTCAGTTGCTAAGAAACTAAACTTCTCTCCATTAATCATGGCTGATGCTAACCTCCAGGAAAGTGACTTATTGCGCATCCCCTGGCTCATGTTCTCTGCTGATATGAAGTGGATAGACTATATTGAATCCATTGCTAGGTCAGTTGCTAAGAAACTAAACTTCTCTCCATTAATCATGGCTGATGCTAACCTCCAGGAAAGTGACTTATTGCGACTCCTCTGGCTCATTTTCTCTGCTGATATGAAGTGGAAAGACTATATTGAATCCATTGCTAGGTCAGTTGCTAAGAAACTAAACTTCTCTCCATTAATCATGGCTGATGCTAACCTCCAGGAAAGTGACTTATTGCGCCTCCCCTGGCTCATGTTCTCTGCTGATATGAAGTGGAAAGACTATATTGAATCCATTGCTAGGTCAGTTGCTAAGAAACTAAACTTCTCTCCATTAATCATGGCTGATGCTAACCTCCAGGAAAGTGATATATTGCGCCTCACCTGGCTCATGTTCTCTGCTGATATGAAGTGGAAAGACTATATTGAATCCATTGCTAGGTCAGTTGCTAAGAAACTAAACTTCTCTCCATTAATCATGGCTGATGCTAACCTCCAGGAAAGTGACTTATTGCGCCTCCCTGGCTCATGTTCTCATCTGATATGAAGTGGAAAGACTATATTGAATCCATTGCTAGGTCAGTTGCTAAGAAACTAAACTTCTCTCCATTAATCATGGCTGATGCTAACCTCCAGGAAAGTGACTTATTGCGCCTCCCCTGGCTTATGTTCTCATCTGATATGAAGTGGAAAGACTATATTGAATCCATTGCTAGGTCAGTTGCTAAGAAACTAAACTTCTCTCCATTAATCATGGCTGATGCTAACCTCCAGGAAAGTGACTTATTGCGCCTCATCTGGCTCATGTTCTCTGCTGATATGAAGTGGATAGACTATATTGAATCCATTGCTAGGTCAGTTGCTAAGAAACTAAACTTCTCTCCATTAATCATGGCTGATGCTAACCTCCAGGAAAGTGACTTATTGCGCCTCCCCTGGCTCATGTTCTCTGCTGATATAAAGTGGATAGACTATATTGAATCCATTGCAAGGTCAGTTGCTAAGAAACTAAACTTCTCTCCATTAATCATGGCTGATGCTAACCTCCAGGAAAGTGACTTATTGCGCCTCCTCTGGCTCATGTTCTCTGCTGATATGAAGTGGAAAGACTATATTGAATCCATTGCTAGGTCAGTTGCTAAGAAACTAAACTTCTCTCCATTAATCATGGCTGATGCTAACCTCCAGGAAAGTTGCTTATTGCGCCTCCCCTGGCTCATGTTCTCTGCTGATATGAAGTGGATAGACTATATTGAATGCATTGCTAGGTCAGTTGCTAAGAAACTAAACTTCTCTCCATTAATCATGGCTGATGCTAACCTCCAGGAAAGTGATATATTGCGCCTCCCCTGGCTCATGTTCTCTGCTGATATGAAGTGGAAAGACTATATTGAATCCATTGCTAGGTCAGTTGCTAAGAAACTAAACTTCTCTCCATTAATCATGGCTGATGCTAACCTCCAGGAAAGTGACTTATTGCGCCTCCCCTGGCTCATGTTCTCTGCTGATATGAAGTGGAAAGACTATATTGAATCCATTGCTAGGTCAGTTGCTAAGAAACAAAACTTCTCTCCATTAATCATGGCTGAAGCTAACCTCCAGGAAAGTGACTTATTGCGCCTCCCCTGGCTCATGTTCTCTGCTGATATGAAGTGGATAGACTATATTGAATCCATTGCTAGGTCAGTTGCTAAGAAACTAAACTTCTCTCCATTAATCATGGCTGATGCTAACCTCCAGGAAAGTGACTTATTGCGCCTCCCCTGGCTCATGTTCTCATCTGATATGAAGTGGAAAGACTATATTGAATCCATTGCTAGGTCAGTTGCTAAGAAACTAAACTTCTCTCCATTAATCATGGCTGATGCTAACCTCCAGGAAAGTGACTTATTGCGCCACCTCCGGCTCATGTTCTCTGCTGATATGAAGTGGAAAGACTACATTGAATCCATTGCTAGGTCAGTTGCTAAGAAACTAAACTTCTCTCCATTAATCATGGCTGATGCTAACCTCCAGGAAAGTGACTTATTGCGCCTCCTCTGACTCATGTTCTCTGCTGATATGAAGTGGATAGACTATATTGAATCCATTGCTAGGTCAGTTGCTAAGAAACTAAACTTCTCTCCATTAATCATGGCTGATGCTAACCTCCAGGGAAGTGACTTATTGCGCCTCCCCTGGCTCATGTTCTCATCTGATATGAAGTGGAAAGACTATATTGAATCCATTGCTAGGTCAGTTGCTAAGAAACTAAACTTCTCTCCATTAATCATGGCTGATGCTAACCTCCAGGAAAGTGACTTATTGCGCCACCTCTGGCTCATGTTCTCTGCTGATATGAAGTGGAAAGACTATATTGAATCCATTGCTAGGTCAGTTGCTAAGAAACTAAACTTCTCTCCATTAATCATGGCTGATGCTAACCTCCAGGAAATCATTGCGCCTCATCTGGCTCATGCTGATATGAAGTGGATAGACTATATTGAATCCATTCCAGGAAAGTAAACTTCTCTCCATTAATCATGGCTGATGCTAACTCCAGGAAAGTGACTTATTGCGCCTCCCCTGGCTCATGTTCTCTGCTGATATGAAGTGGAAAGACTATATTGAATCCATTGCTAGGTCAGTTGCTAAGAAACTAAACTTCTCTCCATTAATCATGGCTGATGCTAACCTCCAGGAAAGTGACTTATTGCGCCTCCCCTGGCTCATGTTCTCTGCTGATATGAAGTGGAAAAGACTATATTGAATCCATTGCTAGGTCAGTTGCTAAGAAACTAAACTTCTCTCCATTAATCATGGCTGATGCTAACCTCCAGGAAAGTGACTTATTGCGCCTCATCTGGCTCATGTTCTCTGCTGATATGAAGTGGAAGACTATATTGAATCCATTGCTAGGTCAGTTGCTAAGAAACTAAACTTCTCTCCATTAATCATGGCTGATGCTAACCTCCAGGAAAGTGACTATTGCGCCTCCCCTGGCTCATGTTCTCTGCTGATATGAAGTGGAAAGACTATATTGAATCCATTGCTAGGTCAGTTGCTAAGAAACTAAACTTCTCTCCATTAATCATGGCTGATGCTAACCTCCAGGAAAGTGACTTATTGCGCCTCCCTGGCTCATGTTCTCTGCTGATATGAAGTGGAAAGACTATATTGAATCCATTGCTAGGTCAGTTGCTAAGAAACTAAACTTCTCTCCATTAATCATGGCTGATGCTAACCTCCAGGAAAGTGACTTATTGCGCCTCCCCTGGCTCATGTTTCTCTGCTGATATGAAGTGGAAAGACTATATTGAATCCATTGCTAGGTCAGTTGCTAAGAAACTAAACTTCTCTCCATTAATCATGGCTGATGCTAACCTCCAGGAAAGTGACTTATTGCGCCTCCCCTGGCTCATGTTCTCTCATCTGATATGAAGTGGAAAGACTATATTGAATCCATTGCTAGGTCAGTTGCTAAGAAACTAAACTTCTCTCCATTAATCATGGCTGATGCTAACCTCCAGGAAAGTGACTTATTGCATACCTCTGGCTCATGTTCTCTGCTGATATGAAGTGGAAAGACTATATTGAATCCATTGCTAGGTCAGTTGCTAAGAAACTAAACTTCTCTCCATTAATCATGGCTGATGCTAACCTCCAGGAAAGTGACTTATTGCGCCTCCCTGGGCTCATGTTCTCTGCTGATATGAAGTGGAAAGCGCACTATATTGAATCCATTGCTAGGTCAGTTGCTAAGAAACTAAACTTCTCTCCATTAATCATGGCTGATGCTAACCTCCAGGAAAGTGACTTATTGCGCCTCCTCTGGCTCATGTTCTCTGCTGATATGAAGTGGAAAGACTATATTGAATCCATTGCTAGGTCAGTTGCTAAGAAACTAAACTTCTCTCCATTAATCATGGCTGATGCTAACCTCCAGGAAAGTGACTTATTGCGCCTCCCTGGCTCATGTTCTCTGCTGATATGAAGTGGAAAGACTATATTGAATCCATTGCTAGGTCAGTTGCTAAGAAACTAAACTTCTCTCCATTAATCATGGCTGATGCTAACCTCCAGGAAAGTGACTTATTGCGCCTCCTCTGGCTCATGTTCTCTGCTGATATGAAGTGGAAGACTATATTGAATCCATTGCTAGGTCAGTTGCTAAGAAACTAAACTTCTCTCCATTAATCATGGCTGATGCTAACCTCCAGGAAAGAAAGACTATATTGACTGCTAGGTCATTGCGCCTCCCCTGGCTCATGTTCTCATCTGATATGAAGTGGAAAGACTATATTGAATCCATTGCTAGGTCAGTTGCTAAGAAACTAAACTTCTCTCCATTAATCATGGCTGATGCTAACCTCCAGGAAAGTGACTTATTGCTCCTCCTCTGGCTCATGTTCTCTGCTGATATGAAGTGGAAAGACTATATTGAATCCATTGCTAGGTCAGTTGCTAAGAAACTAAACTTCTCTCCATTAATCATGGCTGATGCTAACCTCCAGGAAAGTGACTTATTGCGCCTCCTCTGGCTCATGTTCTCTGCTGATATGAAGTGGATAGACTATATTGAATCCATTGCTAGGTCAGTTGCTAAGAAACTAAACTTCTCTCCATTAATCATGGCTGATGCTAACCTCCAGGAAAGTGACTTATTGCGCCTCCCCTGGCGCATGTTCTCTGCTGATATGAAGTGGAAAGACTATATTGAATCCATTGTAGGTCAGTTGCTAAGAAACTAAACTTCTCTCCATTAATCATGGCTGATGCTAACCTCCAGGAAAGTGATTTATTGCGCCTCCCCCTGGCTCATGTTCTCTGCTGATATGAAGTGGAAAGACTATATTGAATCCATTGCTAGGTCAGTTTTTAAGAAACTAAACTTCTCTCCATTAATCATGGCTGATGCTAACCTCCAGGAAAGTGACTTATTGCGCCTCCCTGGCTCATGTTCTCTGCTGATATCTATATTGAATCCCTAAGAAACTAAACTTCTCTCTCCATTAATCATGGCTGATGCTAACCTCCAGGAAATGACTTATTCTCTCATGTTCTCTGCTGATATGAAGTGGAAAGACTATATTGAATCCATTGCTAGGTCAGTTGCTAAGAAATCCAAACTTCTCTCCATTAATCATGGCTGATGCTAACCTCCAGGAAAGTGACTTTATTGCGCCTCCCTGGCTCATGTTCTCTGCTGATATGAAGTGGAAAGACTATATTGAATCCATTGCTAGGTCAGTTGCTAAGAAACTAAACTTCTCTCCATTAATCATGGCTGATGCTAACCTCCAGGAAAGTGACTTATTGCGCCTCCTCTGGCTCATGTTCTCTGCTGATATGAAGTGGAAAGACTATATTGAATCCATTGCTAGGTCAGTTGCTAAGAAACTAAACTTCTCTCCATTAATCATGGCTGATGCTAACCTCCAGGAAAGTGACTTATTGCGCCTCCCCTGGCTCATGTTCTCTGCTGATATGAAGTGGAAAGACTATATTGAATCCATTGCTAGGTCAGTTGCTAAGAAACTAAACTTCTCTCCATTAATCATGGCTGATGCTAACCTCCAGGAAAGTGACTTATTGCGCCTCCTCTGGCTCATGTTCTCTGCTGATATGAAGTGGAAAGACTATATTGAATCCATTGCTAGGTCAGTTGCTAAGAAACTAAACTTCTCTCCATTAATCATGGCTGATGCTAACCTCCAGGAAAGTGACTTATTGCGCCTCCCTGGCTCATGTTCTCTGCTGATATGAAGTGGAAAGACTATATTGAATCCATTGCTAGGTCAGTTGCTAAGAAACTAAACTTCTCTCCATTAATCATGGCTGATGCTAACCTCCAGGAAAGTGACTTATTGCGCCACCCCTGGCTCATGTTCTCTGCTGATATGAAGTGGAAAGACTATATTGAATCCATTGCTAGGTCAGTTGCTAAGAAACTAAACTTCTCTCCATTAATCATGGCTGATGCTAACCTCCAGGAAAGTGACTTATTGCGCCTCCCTGGCTCATGTTCTCTGCTGATATGAAGTGGAAAGACTATATTGAATCCATTGCTAGGTCAGTTGCTAAGAAACTAAACTTCTCTCCATTAATCATGGCTGATGCTAACCTCCAGGAAAGTGACTTATTGCGCCTCCCCTGGCTCATGTTCTCTGCTGATATGAAGTGGAAAGACTATATTGAATCCATTGCTAGGTCAGTTGCTAAGAAACTAAACTTCTCTCCATTAATCATGGCTGATGCTAACCTCCAGTGGATGCTAACCTCCTGAAAGTGAAAGTGATTTATTGCGCCTCCTCTGGCTCATGTTCTCCTGCTGATATGCTGAAGTGGAAAGACTATATTGAATCCATTGCTGGGTCAGTTGCTAAGAAACTAAACTTCTCTCCATTAATCATGGCTGATGCTAACCTCCAGGAAAGTGACTTATTGCGCCTCCCTGGCTCATGTTCTCTGCTGATATGAAGTGGAAAGACTATATTGAATCCATTGCTAGGTCAGTTGCTAAGAAACTAAACTTCTCTCCATTAATCATGGCTGATGCTAACCTCCAGGAAAGTGACTTATTGCGCCTCCCTGGCTCATGTTCTCTGCTGATATGAAGTGGAAAGACTATATTGAATCCATTGCTAGGTCAGTTGCTAAGAAACTAAACTTCTCTCCATTAATCATGGCTGATGCTAACCTGCTGATATGAAGTGGAAAGACTATATTGATTTATTGCGCCTCCCCTGGCTCATGTTCTCATCTGATATGAAGTGGAAAGACTATATTGAATCCATTGACTTATTGCCTCCTCTGGGTCAGTTGCTATGAAGAAACTAAACTTCTCTCCATTAATCATGGCTGATGCTAACCTCCAGGAAAGTGACTTATTGCGCCTCCCTGGCTCATGTTCTCTGCTGATATGAAGTGGAAAGACTATATTGAATCCATTGCTAGGTCAGTTGCTAAGAAACTAAACTTCTCTCCATTAATCATGGCTGATGCTAACCTCCAGGAAAGTGACTTATTGCGCCTCCCTGGCTCATGTTCTCTGCTGATATGAAGTGGAAAGACTATATTGAATCCATTGATAGGTCAGTTGCTAAGAAACTAAACTTCTCTCCATTAATCATGGCTGATGCTAACCTCCAGGAAAGTGACTTATTGCGCCTCCCTGGCTCATGTTCTCTGCTGATATGAAGTGGAAAGACTATATTGAATCCATTGCTAGGTCAGTTGCTAAGAAACTAAACTTTCTCCATTAATCATGGCTGATGCTAACCTCCAGGAAAGTGACTTATTGCGCTCCCTGGCTCATGTTCTCTGCTGATATGAAGTGGAAAGACTATATTGAATCCATTGCTAGGTCAGTTGCTAAGAAACTAAACTTCTCTCCATTAATCATGGCTGATGCTAACCTCCAGGAAAGTGACTTATTGCGCCTCCCCTGGCTCATGTTCTCATCTGATATGAAGTGGAAAGACTATATTGAATCCATTGCTAGGTCAGTTGCTAAGAAACTTCTCCTAAACTTCTCTCCATTAATCATGGCTGATGCTAACCTCCAGGAAAGTGACTTATTGCGCCTCCCTGGCTCATGTTCTCTGCTGATATGAAGTGGAAAGACTATATTGAATCCATTGCTAGGTCAGTTGCTCAAGAAACTAAACTTCTCTCCATTAATCATGGCTGATGCTAACCTCCAGGAAAGTGACTTATTGCGCCTCCTCTGGCTCATGTTCTCTGCTGATATGAAGTGGATAGACTATATTGAATCCATTGCTGGGTCAGTTGCTAAGAAACTAAACTTCTCTCCATTAATCATGGCTGATGCTAACCTCCAGGAAAGTGACTTATTGCGCCTCCCCTGGCGCATGTTCTCTGCTGATATGAAGTGGAAAGACTATATTGAATCCATTGTAGGTCAGTTGCTAAGAAACTAAACTTCTCTCCATTAATCATGGCTGATGCTAACCTCCAGGAAAGTGATTTATTGCGCCTCCCCTGGCTCATGTTCTCTGCTGATATGAAGTGGAAAGACTATATTGAATCCATTGCTAGGTTAGTTGCTAAGAAACTAAACTTCTCTCCATTAATCATGGCTGATGCTAACCTCCAGGAAAGTGACTTATTGCGCCTCCCCTGGCTCATGTTCTCTGCTGATATGAAGTGGAAAGACTATATTGAATCCATTGCTAGGTCAGTTGCTAAGAAACTAAACTTCTCTCCATTAATCATGGCTGATGCTAACCTCCAGGAAAGTGACTTATTGCGCCTCCCCTGGCTCATGTTCTCTGCTGATATGAAGTGGAAAGACTATATTGAATCCATTGCTAGGTCATTTGTAAGAAACTAAACTTCTCCATTAATCATGGCTGATGCTAACCTCCAGGAAAGTGACTTATTGCGCTCCCCTGGCTCATGTTCTCTGCTGATATGAAGTGGAAAGACTATATTGAATCCATTGCTAGGTCAGTTGCTAAGAAACTAAACTTCTCTCCATTAATCATGGCTGATGCTAACCTCCAGGAAAGTGACTTATTGCGCCTCCCCTGGCTCATGTTCTCTGCTGATATGAAGTGGAAAGACTATATTGAATCCATTGCTAGGTCAGTTGCTAAGAAACTAAACTTCTCTCTCCATTAATCATGGCTGATGCTAACCTCCAGGAAAGTGACTTATTGCGCCTCCTCTGGCTCATGTTCTCTGCTGATATGAAGTGGAAAGACTATATTGAATCCATTGCTAGGTCAGTTGCTAAGAAACTAAACTTCTCTCCATTAATCATGGCTGATGCTAACCTCCAGGAAAGTGACTTATTGCGCCTCCTCTGGCTCATGTTCTCTGCTGATATGAAGTGGAAAGACTATATTGAATCCATTGCTGGGGTCCAGTTGCTAAAAACTTAAACTTCTCCATTAATCGGAATGGCTGATGCTAACCTCCAGGAATCATGGCTGAACTTATTGCGCCTCCCCTGGCTAACCATGTTCTATTGGCTCATGGTTCTCTGCTGATATGAAGTGGAAAGACTATATTGAATCCATTGCTAGGTCAGTTGCTAAGAAACTAAACTTCTCTCCATTAATCATGGCTGATGCTAACCTCCAGGAAAGTGACTTATTGCGCCTCCCTGGCTCATGTTCTCATCTGATATGAAGTGGAAAGACTATATTGAATCCATTGCTAGGTCAGTTGCTAAGAAACTAAACTTCTCTCCATTAATCATGGCTGATGCTAACCTCCAGGAAAGTGACTTATTGCGCCTCCCCTGGCTCATGTTCTCTGCTGATATGAAGTAGAAAGACTATATTGAATCCATTGCTTGGTCAGTTGCTAAGAAACTAAACTTCTCTCCATTAATCATGGCTGAAGCTAACCTCCAGGAAAGTGACTTATTGCGCCTCACCTGGCTCATGTTCTCTGCTGATATGAAGTGGAAAGACTATATTGAATCCATTGTTAGGTCAGTTGCTAAGAAACTAAACTTCTCTCCATTAATCATGGCTGATGCTAACCTCCAGGAAAGTGACTTATTGCGCCTCCTGGCTCATGTTCTCTGCTGATATGAAGTGGAAAGACTATATTGAATCCATTGCTAGGTCAGTTGCTAAGAAACTAAACTTCTCTCCATTAATCATGGCTGATGCTAACCTCCAGGAAAGTGACTTATTGCGCCTCCCTGGCCATGTTCTCTGCTGATATGAAGTGGAAAGACTATATTGAATCCATTGCTAGGTCAGTTGCTAAGAAACTAAACATCTCTCCATTAATCATGGCTGATACTAACCTCCAGGAAAGGACTTATTGCGCTCCCCTGGCTCATGTTCTCTGCTGATATGAAGTGGAAAGACTATATTGAATCCATTGCTAGGTCAGTTGCTAAGAAACTAAACTTCTCTCCATTAATCATGGCTGATGCTAACCTCCAGGAAAGTGACTTATTGCGCCTCCCCTGGCTCATGTTCTCTGCTGATATGAAGTGGAAAGACTATATTGAATCCATTGCTAGGTCAGTTGCTAAGAAACTAAACTTCTCTCCATTAATCATGGCTGATGCTAACCTCCAGGAAAGTGACTTATTGCGCCTCCCCTGGCTCATGTTCTGATATGAAGCTGATATGAAGTGGAAAGACTATATTGAATCCATTGACTAGGTCATGTTGCTGAAGAAACTATAAACTTCTCTCCATTAATCATGGCTGATGCTAACCTCCAGGAAAGTGACTTATTGCGCCTCCCTGGCTCATGTTCTCTGCTGATATGAAGTGGAAAGACTATATTGAATCCATTGCTAGGTCAGTTGCTAAGAAACTAAACTTCTCTCCATTAATCATGGCTGATGCTAACCTCCAGGAAAGTGACTTATTGCGCCTCCCTGGCTCATGTTCTCTGCTGATATGAAGTGGAAAGACTATATTGAATCCATTGCTAGGTCAGTTGCTAAGAAACTAAACTTCTCTCCATTAATCATGGCTGATGCTAACCTCCAGGAAAGTGACTTATTGCGCCTCCCTGGCTCATGTTCTCTGCTGATATGAAGTGGAAAGACTATATTGAATCCATTGCTAGGTCAGTTGCTAAGAAACTAAACTTCTCCATTAATCATGGCTGATGCTAACCTCCAGGAAAGTGATTTATTGCGCCTCCCCTGGCTCATGTTCTCTGCTGATATGAAGTGGAAAGACTATATTGAATCCATTGCTAGGTCAGTTGCTAAGAAACTAAACTTCTCCATTAATCATGGCTGATGCTAACCTCCAGGAAAGTGACTTATTGCGCCTCCCCTGGCTCATGTTCTCTGCTGATATGAAGTGGAAAGACTATATTGAATCCATTGCTAGGTCAGTTGCTAAGAAACTAAACTTCTCCATTAATCATGCTAACCTGATGCTATTAACCTCCAGGAAATTGAATCCATTGACTTATTGCGCCTCCCCTGGCTCCATTGCGTTCTCATGTTCATCTGATATGAAGTGGAAAGACTATATTGAATCCATTGCTAGGTCAGTTGCTAAGAAACTAAACTTCTCTCCATTAATCATGGCTGATGCTAACCTCCAGGAAAGTGACTTATTGCGCCTCCCCTGGCTCATGTTCTCTGCTGATATGAAGTGGAAAGACTATATTGAATCCATTGCTAGGTCAGTTGCTAAGAAACTAAACTTCTCCATTAATCATGGCTGATGCTAACCTCCAGGAAAGTGACTTATTGCGCCTCCCTGGCTCATGTTCTCTGCTGATATGAAGTGGAAAGACTATATTGAATCCATTGCTAGGTCAGTTGCTAAGAAACTAAACTTCTCCATTAATCATGGCTGATGCTAACCTCCAGGAAAGTGACTTATTGCGCTCCCCTGGCTCATGTTCTCTGCTGATATGAAGTGGAAAGACTATATTGAATCCATTGCTAGGTCAGTTGCTAAGAAACTAAACTTCTCTCCATTAATCATGGCTGATGCTAACCTCCAGGAAAGTGACTTATTGCGCCTCCCCTGGCTCATGTTCTCTGCTGATATGAAGTGGAAAGACTATATTGAATCCATTGCTAGGTCAGTTGCTAAGAAACCAAACTTCTCTCCATTAATCATGGCTGATGCTAACCTCCAGGAAAGTGACTTATTGCGCCTCCTCTGGCTCATGTTCTCATCTGATATGAAGTGGAAAGACTATATTGAATCCATTGCTAGGTCAGTTGCTAAGAAATCCAAACTTTCTCCATTAATCATGGCTGATGCTAACCTCCAGGAAAGTGACTTATTGCGCCTCCTCTGGCTCATGTTCTCTGCTGATATGAAGTGGAAAGACTATATTGAATCCATTGCTAGGTCAGTTGCTAAGAAACTAAACTTCTCTCCATTAATCATGGCTGATGCTAACCTCCAGGAAAGTGAATTATTGCGCCTCCTGGCTCATGTTCTCTGTTGATATGAAGTGGAAAGACTATATTGAATCCATTGCTAGGTCAGTTGCTAAGAAACTAAACTTCTCTCCATTAATCATGGCTGATGCTAACCTCCAGGAAAGTGAATTGCGCCTCCCTGGCTCATGTTCTCTGCTGATATGAAGTGGAAAGACCTATATTGAATCCATTGGCTGTTAAGAAATGTCTCCATTAATCATGGCTGATGCTAACCTCCAGGAAAGTGATTTATTGCGCCTCCCCTGGCTCATGTTCTCTGCTGATATGAAGTGGAAAGACTATATTGAATCCATTGCTAGGTCAGTTGCTAAGAAACTAAACTTCTCTCCTTTAATCATGGCTGATGCTAACCTCCAGGAAAGTGACTTATTGCGCCTCCCCTGGCTCATGTTCTCTGCTGATATGAAGTGGAAAGACTATATTGAATCCATTGCTAGGTCAGTTGCTAAGAAACTAAACTTCTCTCCATTAATCATGGCTGATGCTAACCTCAGGAAAGTGACTTATTGCGCCTCCCTGGCTCATGTTCTCTGCTGATATGAAGTGGAAAGACTATATTGAATCCATTGCTAGGTCAGTTGCTAAGAAACTAAACTTCTCTCCATTAATCATGGCTGATGCTAACCTCCAGGAAAGTGACTTATTGCGCCTCCTCTGGCTCATGTTTCTCTGCTGATATGAAGTGGAAAGACTATATTGAATCCATTGCTAGGTCAGTTGCTAAGAAACTAAACTTCTCTCCATTAATCATGGCTGATGCTAACTCCAGGAAAGTGACTTATTGCGCTCCCTGGCTCATGTTCTCATCTGATATGAAGTGGAAAGGCATATTGAATCCAAGGTCAGTTGCTAAGAAACCAAACTCTCCATTAATCATGGCTGATGCTAACCTCCAGGAAAGTGACTTATTGCGCCTCCCCTGGCTCATGTTCTCTGCTGATATGAAGTGGAAAGACTATATTGAATCCATTGCTAGGTCAGTTGCTAAGAAACTAAACTTCTCTCCATTAATCATGGCTGATGCTAACCTCCAGGAAAGTGACTTATTGCGCCTCCCCTGGCTCATGTTCTCTGCTGATATGAAGTGGAAAGACTATATTGAATCCATTGCTAGGTCAGTTGCTAAGAAACTAAACTTCACTCCATTAATCATGTCTGATGCTAACCTACAGGAAAGTGACTTATTGCGCCTAACCTGGCTCATGTTCTCTGCTGATATGAAGTGGAAAGACTATATTGAATCCATTGCTAGGTCAGTTGCTAAGAAAACTAAACTTCTCCATTAATCATGGCTGATGCTAACCTCCAGAAAGTGACTTATTGCGCCTCACCTGGCTCATGTTCTCTGCTGATATGAAGTGGAAAGACTATATTGAATCCATTGCTAGGTCAGTTGCTAAGAAACTAAACTTCTCCATTAATCATGGCTGATGCTAACCTCCAGGAAAGTGACTTATTGCGCCTCCCCTGGCTCATGTTCTCTGCTGATATGAAGTGGAAAGACTATATTGAATCCATTGCTAGGTCAGTTGCTAAGAAACTAAACTTCTCCATTAATCATGGCTGATGCTAACCTCCAGGAAAGTGACTTATTGCGCCTCCCTGGCTCATGTTCTCTGCTGATATGAAGTGGAAAGACTATATTGAATCCATTGCTAGGTCAGTTGCTAAGAAACCAAACTTCTTCCATTAATCATGGCTGATGCTAACCTCCAGGAAAGTGACTTATTGCGCCTCCCCTGGCTCATGTTCTCTGCTGATATGAAGTGGAAAGACTATATTGAATCCATTGCTAGGTCAGTTGCTAAGAAACTAAACTTCTCTCCATTAATCATGGCTGATGCTAACCTCCAGGAAAGTGACTTATTGCGCCCCTGGCTCATGTTCTCTGCTGATATGAAGTGGAAAGACTATATTGAATCCATTGATAGGTCAGTTGCTAAGAAACTAAACATCTCCATTAATCATGGCTGATGCTAACCCCAGGAAAGTGACTTATTGCGCCTCCTGGCTCATGTTCTCTGCTGATATGAAGTGGAAAGACTATATTGAATCCATTGATAGGTCAGTTGCTAAGAAACTAAACTTTCTCCATTAATCATGGCTGATGCTAACCTCCAGGAAAGTGACTTATTGCGCCTCCCTGGCTCATGTTCTCTGCTGATATGAAGTGGAAAGACTATATTGAATCCATTGCTAGGTCAGTTGCTAAGAAACTAAACTTCTCTCCATTAATCATGGCTGATGCTAACCTCCAGGAAAGTGACTTATTGCGCCTCCCCTGGCTCATGTTCTCTGCTGATATGAAGTGGAAAGACTATATTGAATCCATTGCTAGGTCAGTTGCTAAGAAACTAAACTTCTCTCCATTAATCATGGCTGATGCTAACCTCCAGGAAAGTGACTTATTGCGCCTCCCTGGCTCATGTTCTCTGCTGATATGAAGTGGAAAGACTATATTGAATCCATTGCTAGGTCAGTTGCTAAGAAACTAAACTTCTCTCCATTAATCATGGCTGATGCTAACCTCCAGGAAAGTGACTTATTGCGCCTCCCTCCGGCTCATGTTCTCTGCTGATATGAAGTGGAAAGACTATATTGAATCCATTGCTAGGTCAGTTGCTAAGAAACTAAACTTTCTCCATTAATCATGGCTGATGCTAACCTCCAGGAAAGTGACTTATTGCGCCTCCCTGGCTCATGTTCTCTGCTGATATGAAGTGGATAGACTATATTGAATCCATTGCTTGGTCAGTTGCTAAGAAACTAAACTTCTCCATTAATCATGGCTGATGCTAACCTCCAGGAGACTTACCATTTTGCCTCCCCTGGCGCATGTTCTCTGCTGATATGAAGTGGAAAGACTATATTGAATCCATTGTAGGTCAGTTGCTAAGAACTAAACTTCTCTCCATTAATCATGGCTGATGCTAACCTCCAGGAAAGTGATTTATTGCGCCTCCCCTGGCTCATGTTCTCTGCTGATATGAAGTGGAAAGACTATATTGAATCCATTGCTAGGTCAGTTGCTAAGAAACCAAACTTCTCTCCATTAATCATGGCTGATGCTAACCTCCAGGAAAGTGACTTATTGCGCCTCCCTGGCTCATGTTTCTTGCTGATATGAAGTGGAAAGACTATATTGAATCCATTGCTAGGTCAGTTGCTAAGAAACTAAACTTCTCTCCATTAATCATGGCTGATGCTAACCTCCAGGAAAGTGACTTATTGCGCCTCCCCTGGCTCATGTTCTCTGCTGATATGAAGTGGAAAGACTATATTGAATCCATTGCTAGGTCAGTTGCTAAGAAACTAAACTTCTCTCCATTAATCATGGCTGATGTTAACCTCCAGGAAAGTGATTTATTGCGCCTCCTCTGGCTCATGTTCTCATCTGATATGAAGTGGAAAGACTATATTGAATCCATTGCTAGGTCAGTTGCTAAGAAACTAAACTTCTCTCCATTAATCATGGCTGATGCTAACCTCCAGGAAAGTGACTTATTGCGCCTCCCTGGCTCATGTTCTCTGCTGATATGAAGTGGAAAGACTATATTGAATCCATTGCTAGGTCAGTTGCTAAGAAACTAAACTCTCTCCATTAATCATGGCTGATGCTAACCTCCAGGAAAGTGACTTATTGCGCCTCCCCTGGCTCATGTTCTCTGCTGATATGAAGTGGAAAGACTATATTGAATCCATTGCTAGGTCAGTTGCTAAGAAACTAAACTTCTCCATTAATCATGGCTGATGCTAACCTCCAGGAAAGTGACTTATTGCGCCTCCCTGGCTCATGTTCTCATCTGATATGAAGTGGAAAGACTATATTGAATCCATTGCTAGGTCAGTTGCTAAGAAACTAAACTTCTCCATTAATCATGGCTGATGCTAACCTCCAGGAAAGTAACTTATTGCGCCTCCCCTGGCTCATGTTCTCTGCTGATATGAAGTGGAAAGATTATATTGAATCCATTGCTTGGTCAGTTGTTAAGAAACTAAACTTCTCTCCATTAATCATGGCTGATGCTAACCTCCAGGAAAGTGACTTATTGCGTCTCCTCTGGCTCATGTTCTCTGCTGATATGAAGTGGAAAGACTATATTGAATCCATTGCTAGGTCAGTTGCTAAGAAACTAAACTTCTTCTCCATTAATCATGGCTGATGCTAACCTCCAGGAAAGTGACTTATTGCGCCTCCCCTGGCTCATGTTCTCATCTGATATGAAGTGGAAAGGCTATATTGAATCCATTGCTAGGACAGTTGCTAAGAAACTAAACTTCTCTCCATTAATCATGGCTGATGCTAACCTCAAAGGAAAGTGACTTATTGCGCCTCCCCTGGCTCATGTTCTCTGTTGATATGAAGTGGAAAGACTATATTGAATCCATTGCTAGGTCAGTTGCTAAGAAATTAAACTTCACTCCATTAATCATGGCTTGCTAACCTCCAGGAAAGTGACTATTGCGCCTCCTCTGGCTCATGTTTCTACTGATGAAGTAGAAAGTGGAAAGACTATATTGAATCTATTGCTGGGTCAGTTGGTCAAACAACTAAACTTTCTCCATTAATCATGGCTGATGCTAACCTCCAGGAAAGTGACTTATTGCGCCTCACCTGGCTCATGTTCTCTGCTGACATGAAGTGGAAAGACTATATTGAATCCATTGCTAGGTCAGTTGCTAAGAAACTAAACTTCTCTCCATTAATCATGGCTGATGCTAACCTCCAGGAAAGTGATTATTGCGCCTCACCTGGCTCATGTTCTCTGCTGATATGAAGTGGAAAGACTATATTGAATCCATTGCTAGGTCAGTTGCTAAGAAACTAAACTTCTCCATTAATCATGGCTGATGCTAACCTCCAGGAAAGTGACTTATTGCGCCTCCCTGGCTCATGTTCTCTGCTGATATGAAGTAGAAAGACTATATTGAATCCATTGCTAGGTCAGTTGCCAAGAAACTAAACTTCTCTCCATTAATCATGGCTGATGCTAACCTCCAGGAAAGTGACTTATTGCGCCTCCTCTGGCTCATGTTCTCTGCTGATATGAAGTGGAAAGACTATATTGAATCCATTGCTTGGTCAGTTGCTAAGAAACTAAACTTCTCTCCATTAATCATGGCTGAAGCTAACCTCCAGGAAAGTGACTTATTGCGCCTCACCTGGCTCATGTTCTCTGCTGATATGAAGTGGAAAGACTATATTGAATCCATTGCTAGGTCAGTTGCTAAGAAACTAAACTTCTCTCCATTAATCCTGGCTGATGCTAACCTCCAGGAAAGTGAATTATTGCGCCTCCCTGGCTCATGTTCTCTGCTGATATGAAGGAAAGACTATATTGAATCCATTGATAGGTCAGTTGCTAAGAAACTAAACATCTCTCCATTAATCATGGCTGATGCTAACCTCCAGGAAAGTGACTTATTGCGCCTCCCCTGGCTCATGTTCTCTGCTGATATGAAGTGGAAAGACTATATTGAATCCATTGCTAGGTCAGTTGCTAAGAAACTAAACTTCTCTCCATTAATCATGGCTGATACTAACCTCCAGGAAAGTGACTTATTGCCTCCCTGGCTCATGTTCTCTGCTGATATGAAGTGGAAAGACTATATTGAATCCATTGCTAGGTCAGTTGCTAAGAAATTAAACTTCTTCCATTAATCCATTGCTAACCTCCAGGAAAGTGACTTATTGCGCCTCACCTGGCTCATGTTCTCTGCTGATATGAAGTGGAAAGACTATATTGAATCCATTGCTAGGTCTCTGCTAAGAAACTAAACTTCTCTCCATTAATCATGGCTGATGCTAACCTCCAGGAAAGTGACTTATTGCGCCTCCCCTGGCTCATGTTCTCTGCTGATATGAAGTGGAAAGACTATATTGAATCCATTGCTAGGTCAGTTGCTAAGAAAACTAAACATCTCTCCATTAATCATGGCTGATGCTAACCTCCAGGAAAGTGACTTATTGCGCCTCACCTGGCTCATGTTCTCTGCTGATATGAAGTGGAAAGACTATATTGAATCCATTGCTAGGTCAGTTGCTAAGAAACTAAACTTCTCTCCATTAATCATGGCTGATGCTAACCTCCAGGAAGTGACTTATTGCGCCTCCCCTGGCTCATGTTCTCTGCTGATATGAAGTGGAAAGGAATTGAATCCATCATTGCCCATCTCCATTAATCAGTTGCCATGCTAAAGATCCATTAATCCTGGCTGATGTAACCTCCTGAAAGTGACTATTTGATCCGCCTCTTCTCTCTGGCATGGCTGATGCTAACCTCAGGAAAGTGACTTATTCCTGGCTGATCTCTGTTGATAGAAAAAGACTATATTGAATCCATTGCTAGGTCAGTTGCTAAGAAACTAAACTTCTCTCCATCCATTAATAACCTCCAGGAAAGTGGCTGATTGCTAACCTCTGCTGATATGAAGTGGAAAGTCATATTGAATCCATTGATAGGTCAGTTGCTAAGAAACTAAACATCTCTCCATTAATCATGGCTACCAACCTCCAGGAAATGACTTATTCTCCCCTGGCTCATGTTCTCTGTTGATATGAAGTGGAAAGACTATATTGAATCCATTGCTAGGTCAGTTGCTAAGAAACTAAACTTCTCTCCATTAATCATGGCTGATGCTAACCTCCAGGAAAGTGACTCATTGCGCCTCACCTGGCTCATGTTCTCTGCTGATATGAAGTGGAAAGACTATATTGAATCCATTGCTAGGTCAGTTGCTAAGAAACTAAACTTCTTCCATTAATCATGGCTGATGCTAACCTCCAGGAAAGTGACTTATTGCGCCTCACCTGGCTCATGTTCTCTGCTGATATGAAGTGGAAGACTATATTGAATCCATTGCTAGGTCAGTTGCTATGGCTGATTGACATTGCGCCTCCCCCTGGCTCATGTTCTCTGCCATTGCTCAAACTTCTCCATTAATCATGGCTGATGCTAACCTCCAGGAAAAGTGAGTCTCCCTGGCTCATGTTCTCTGCTGATATGAAGTGGAAAGACTATATTGAATCCATTGCTAGGTCAGTTGCTAAGAAACTAAACTTCTCTCTCCATTAATCATGGCTGATGCTAACCTCCAGGAAAGTGACTTATTGCGCCTCACCTGGCTCATGTTCTCTGCTGATATGAAGTGGAAAGACTATATTGAATCCATTGATAGGTCAGTTGCTAAGAAACTAAACATCTCTCCATTAATCATGGCTGATACTAACCTCCAGGAAAGTGACTTATTGCGCCTCCCCTGGCTCATGTTCTCTGCTGATATGAAGTGGAAAGACTATATTGAATCCATTGCTAGGTCAGTTGCTAAGAAACTAAACTTCTCTCCATTAATCATGGCTGATACTAACCTCCAGGAAAGTGACTTATTGCGCCTCCCCTGGCTCATGTTCTCTGCTGATAAGAAGTGGAAAGACTATATTGAATCCATTGCTACGTCAGTTGCTAAGAAACTAAACTTCTCTCCATTAATCATGGCTGATACTAACCTCCAGGAAAGTGACTTATTGCGCCTCCCCTGGCTCATGTTCTCTGCTGATATGAAGTGGATAGACTATATTGAATCCATTGCTAGGTCAGTTGCTAAGAAACTAAACTTCTTTCCATTAATCGTGGCTGATGCTAACCTCCAGGAAAGTGACTTATTGCGCCTCACCTGGCTCATGTTCTCTGCTGATATGAAGTGGAAAGACTATATTGAATCCATTGCTAGGTCAGTTGCTAAGAAACTCACCTTCTCTCCATTAAACATGGCTGATGCTAACCTCCAGGAAAGTGACTTATTGCGCCTCCCCTGGCTCATGTTCTCTGCTGATATGAAGTGGAAAGACTATATTGAATCCATTGATAGGTCAGTTGCTAAGAAACTAAACTTCTCTCCATTAATCATGGCTGATGCTAACCTCCAGGAAAGTGACTTATTGCGCCTCCCCTGGCTCATGTTCTCTGCTGATATGAAGTGGAAAGACTATATTGAATCCATTGCTAGGTCAGTTGCTAAGAAACTAAACTTCTCTCCATTAATCATGGCTGATGCTAACCTCCAGGAAAGTGACTTATTGCGCCTCCTCTGGCTCATGTTCTCTGCTGATATGAAGTGGAAAGACTATATTGAATCCATTGCTAGGTCAGTTGCTAAGAAACTAAACTTCTCTCCATTAATCATGGCTGATGCTAACCTCCAGGAAAGTGACTTATTGCGCCTCACCTGGCTCATGTTCTCTGCTGATATGAAGTGGAAAGACTATATTGAATCCATTGCTAGGTCAGTTGCTAAGAAACTAAACTTCTCTCCATTAATCATGGCTGATGCTAACCTCCAGGAAAGATGACTTATTGCGCCTCCCCTGGCTCATGTTCTCTGCTGATATGAAGTGGAAAGACTATATTGAATCCATTGCTAGGTCAGTTGCTATATTGAATAAGAAACTAAACATTAATCATGATGCTAACCTCCAGGAAAGTGACTTATTGCGCCTACCTGGCTCATGTTCTCATGCTGATATGAAGTGGAAAGACTATATTGAATCCATTGCTAGGTCAGTTGCTAAGAAACTAAACTCTCTCCATTAATCATGGCTGATGCTAACCTCCAGGAAAGTGACTTATTGCGCCTCACCTGGCTCATGTTCTCTGCTGATATGAAGTGGAAAGACTATATTGAATCCATTGCTAGGTCAGTTGCTAAGAAACTAAACTTCTCTCCATTAATCATGGCTGATGCTACCCTCCAGGAAAGTGAATTATTGCGCCTCCTCTGGCTCAAGTTCTCCGCTGATATGAAGTGGAAAGACTATATTGAATCCATTGATATGTCAGTTGCTAAGAAACTAAACATCTCTCCATTAATCATGGCTGATACTAACCTCCAGGAAAGTGACTTATTGCGCCTCCCCTGGCTCATGTTCTCTGCTGATAAGAAGTGGAAAGACTATATTGAATCCATTGCTAGGTCAGTTGCTAGAAACTAAACTTCTCTCCATTAATCATGGCTGATACTAACCTCCAGGAAAGTGACTTATTGCGCCTCCCCTGGCTCATGTTCTCTGCTGATATGAAGTGGATAGACTATATTGAATCCATTGCTAGGTCAGTTGCTAAGAAACTAAACTTCTCTCCATTAATCGTGGCTGATGCTAACCTCCAGGAAAGTGACTTATTGCGCCTCCTCTGGCTCATGTTCTCTGCTGATATGAAGTGGAAAGACTATATTGAATCCATTGCTAGGTCAGTTGCTAAGAAACTCAACTTCTCTCCATTAAACATGGCTGATGCTAACCTCCAGGAAAGTGACTTATTGCGCCTCCCCTGGCTCATGTTCTCTGCTGATATGAAGTGGAAAGACTATATTGAATCCATTGCTAGGTCAGTTGCTAAGAAACTAAACTTCTCTCCATTAATCATGGCTGATGCTAACCTCCAGGAAAGTGATTTATTGCGCCTCCTCTGGCTCATGTTCTCATCTGATATGAAGTGGAAAGACTATATTGAATCCATTGCTAGGTCAGTTGCTAAGAAACTAAACTTCTCTCCATTAATCATGGCTGATGCTAACCTCCAGGAAAGTGACTTATTGCTCCTCCTCTGGCTCATGTTCTCTGCTGATATGAAGTGGAAAGACTATATTGAATCCATTGCTAGGTCAGTTGCTAAGAAACTAAACTTCTCTCCATTAATCATGGCTGATGCTAACCTCCAGGAAAGTGACTTATTGCGCCTCACATGGCTCATGTTCTCTGCTGATATGAAGTAGAAAGACTATATTGAATCCATTGCTAGGTCAGTTGCTAAGAAACTAAACTTCTCTCCATTAATCATGGTTGATGCTAACCTCCAGGAAAGTGACTTATTGCGCCTCCTCTGGCTCATGTTCTCTGCTGATATGAAGTGGAAAGACTATATTGAATCCATTGCTTGATCAGTTGCTAAGAAACTAAACTTCTCTCCATTAATCATGGCTGAAGCTAACCTCCAGGAAAGTGACTTATTGCGCCTCACCTGGCTCATGTTCTCTGCCCGATATGAAGTGGAAAGACTATATTGAATCCATTGCTAGGTCAGTTGCTAAGAAACTAAACTTCTCTCCATTAATCATGGCTGATGCTAACCTCCAGGAAAGTGAATTATTGCGCCTCCTCTGGCTCAAGTTCTCTGCTGATATGAAGTGGAAAGACTATATTGAATCCATTGATAGGTCAGTTGCTAAGAAACTAAACATCTCTCCATTAATCATGGCTGATACTAACCTCCAGGAAAGTGACTTATTGCGCCTCCCCTGGCTCATGTTCTCTGCTGATAAGAAGTGGAAAGACTATATTGAATCCATTGCTAGGTCAGTTGCTAAGAAACTAAACTTCTCTCCATTAATCATGGCTGATACTAACCTCCAGGAAAGTGACTTATTGCGCCTCCCCTGGCTCATGTTCTCTGCTGATATGAAGTGGATAGACTATATTGAATCCATTGCTAGGTCAGTTGCTAAGAAACTAAACTTCTTTCCATTAATCGTATGATGCTAACCTCCAGGAAAATGACTTATTGCACCTCCTCTGGCTCATGTTCTCTGAATCCTGATATGAAGTGGAAAGACTATATTGAATCCATACCTCCAGGTCATGTTCTCTGCTGATATAAAAACTCACCTTCTCTCCATTAAACATGGCTTGATGCTAACCTCCAGGAAAGTGACTTATTGCGCCTCCCCTGGCTCATGTTCTCTGCTGATATGAAGTGGAAAGACTATATTGAATCCATTGCTAGGTCAGTTGCTAAGAAACTAAACTTCTCTCCATTAATCATGGCTGATGCTTACCTCAGGAAAATGACTCATTGCGCCTCCCTGGCTCATGTTCTCATCTGATATGAAGTGGAAAAGCTATATTGAATCCATTGCTAGGTCAGTTGCTAAGAAACTAAACTTCTCTCCATTAATCATGGCTCATGCTAACCTCAAGGAAAGTGACTTATTGCGCCTCCCCTGGCTCATGTTCTCTGTTGATATGAAGTGGAAAGACTATATTGAATCCATTGCTAGGTCAGTTGCTAAGAAACTAAACTTCTCTCCATTAATCATGGCTGATGCTAACCTCCAGGAAAGTGAATTATTGCGCCTCCTCTGGCTCAAGTTCTCTGCTGATATGAAGTGGAAAGACTATATTGAATCCATTGATAGGTCAGTTGCTAAGAAACTAAACATCTCTCCATTAATCATGGCTGATACTAACCTCCAGGAAAGTGACTTATTGCGCCTCCCCTGGCTCATGTTCTCTGCTGATAAGAAGTGGAAAGACTATATTGAATCCATTGCTAGGTCAGTTGCTAAGAAACTAAACTTCTCTCCATTAATCATGGCTGATACTAACCTCCAGGAAAGTGACTTATTGCGCCTCCCCTGGCTCATGTTCTCTGCTGATATGAAGTGGATAGACTATATTGAATCCATTGCTAGGTCAGTTGCTAAGAAACTAAACTTCTTTCCATTAATCGTGGCTGATGCTAACCTCCAGGAAAGTGACTTATTGCACCTCCTCTGGCTCATGTTCTCTGCTGATATGAAGTGGAAAGACTATATTGAATCCATCGCTAGGTCAGTTGCTAAGAAACTCACCTTCTCTCCATTAAACATGGCTGATGCTAACCTCCAGGAAAGTGACTTATTGCGCCTCCCCTGGCTCATGTTCTCTGCTGATATGAAGTGGAAAGACTATATTGAATCCATTGCTAGGTCAGTTGCTAAGAAACTAAACTTCTCTCCATTAATCATGGCTGATGCTAACCTCCAGGAAAATGACTCATTGCGCTTCCCCTGGCTCATGTTCTCATCTGATATGAAGTGGAAAGGCTATATTGAATCCATTGCTAGGTCAGTTGCTAAGAAACTAAACTTCTCTCCATTAATCATGGCTCATGCTAACCTCAAGGAAAGTGACTTATTGCGCCTCCCCTGGCTCATGTTCTCTGTTGATATGAAGTGGAAAGACTATATTGAATCCATTGCTAGGTCAGTTGCTAAGAAATTAAACTTCACTCCATTAATCATGGCTGATGCTAACCTCCAGGAAAGTGACTTATTGCGCCTCCTCTGGCTCATGTTCTCTGCTGATATGAAGTAGAAAGACTATATTGTATCTATTGCTAGGTCAGTTGCAAAGAAACTAAACTTCTCTCCATTAATCATGGCTAATGCTAACCTCCAGGAAAGTGACTTATTGCGCCTCACCTGGCTCATGTTCTCTGCTGATATGAAGTGGAAAGACTATATTGAATCCATTGCTAGGTCAGTTGCTAAGAAACTAAACTTCTCTCCATTAATCATGGCTGATGCTAACCTCCAGGAAAGTGACTTATTGCGCCTCACCTGGCTCATGTTCTCTGCTGATATGAAGTGGAAAGACTATATTGAATCCATTGCTAGGTCAGTTGCTAAGAAACTAAACTTCTCTCCATTAATCATGGCTGATGCTAACCTCCAGGAAAGTGACTTATTGCGCCTCACCTGGCTCATGTTCTCTGCTGATATGAAGTGGAAAGACTATATTGAATCCATTGCTAGGTCAGTTGCTAAGAAACTAAACTTCTCTCCATTAATCATGGCTGATGCTAACCTCCAGGAAAGTGACTTATTGCGCCTCACCTGGCTCATGTTCTCTGCTGATATGAAGTAGAAAGACTATATTGAATCCATTGCTAGGTCAGTTGCTAAGAAACTAAACTTCTCTCCATTAATCATGGCTGATGCTAACCTCCAGGAAAGTGACTTATTGCGCCTCCTCTGGCTCATGTTCTCTGCTGATATGAAGTGGATAGACTATATTGAATCCATTGCTAGGTCAGTTGCTAAGAAACTAAACTTCTCTCCATTAATCATGGCTGATGCTAACCTCCAGGAAAGTGACTTATTGCGCCTCCCCTGGCTCATGTTCTCTGCTGATATAAAGTGGATAGACTATATTGAATCCATTGCAAGGTCAGTTGCTAAGAAACTAAACTTCTCTCCATTAATCATGGCTGATGCTAACCTCCAGGAAAGTGACTTATTGCGCCTCCTCTGGCTCATGTTCTCTGCTGATATGAAGTGGAAAGACTATATTGAATCCATTGCTAGGTCAGTTGCTAAGAAACTAAACTTCTCTCCATTAATCATGGCTGAAGCTAACCTCCAGGAAAGCGACTAGTTGCGCCTCCTCTGGCTCATGTTCTCTGCTGATATAATGTGGATAGACTATATTGAATCCATTGCTAGGTCAGTTGCTAAGAAACTAAACTTCTCTCCATTAATCATGGCTGATGCTAACCTCCAGGAAAGTGACTTATTGCGCCTCCCCTGGCTCATGTTCTCTGCTGATATAAAGTGGATAGACTATATTGAATCCATTGCTAGGTCAGTTGCTAAGAAACTAAACTTCTCTCCATTTATCATGGCTGATGCTAACCTCCAGGAAAGTGACTTATTGCGCCTCCCCTGGCTCATGTTCTCTGCTGATATGAAGTGGAAAGACTATATTGAATCCATTGCTAGGTCAGTTGCTAAGAAACTAAACTTCTATCCATTAATCTTGGCTGATGGTAACCTCCAGGAAAGTGACTTATTGCGCCTCCCCTGGCTCATGTTCTCTGCTGATATGAAGTGGAAAGACTATATTGAATCCATTGCTAGGTCAGTTGCTAAGAAACTAAACTTCTCTCCATTAATCATGGCTGATGCTAACCTCCAGGAAAGTGACTTATTGCGCCTCCCCTGGCTCATGTTCTCTGCTGATATGAAGTGGAAAGACTATATTGAATCCATTGCTAGGTCAGTTGCTAAGAAACTAATCTTCTCTCCATTAATCATGGCTGATGCTAACCTCCAGGAAAGTGACTTATTGCGCCTCCCCTGGCTCATGTTCTCTGCTGATATAAAGTGGATAGTCTATATTGAATCCATTGCTAGGTCAGTTGCTAAGAAACTAAACTTCTCTCCATTAATCATGGCTGATGCTAACCTCCAGGAAAGTGACTTATTGCGCCTCCATGGCTCATATTTCTCTGCTGATATGAAGTGGAAAGACTATATTGAATCCATTGCTAGGTCAGTTGCTAAGAAACTAAACTTCTCTCCATTAATCATGGCTGATGCTAACCTCCAGGAAAGTGACTTATTGCGCCTCCCTGGCTCATGTTCTCTGCTGATATGAAGTGGAAAGACTATATTGAATCCATTGCTGGGTCAGTTGCTGAAACTAAACTTCTCTCCATTAATCATGGCTGATGCTAACCTCCAGGAAGGTGACTTATTGCGCCTCCCCTGGCTCATGTTCTCTGCTGATATGAAGTGGAAAGACTATATTGAATCCATTGCTAGGTCAGTTGCTAAGAAACTAAACTTCTCTCTATTAATCATGGCTGATGCTAACCTCCAGGAAAGCGACTAGTTGCGCCTCCTCTGGCTCATGTTCTCTGCTGATATAAAGTGGATAGACTATATTGAATCCATTGCTAGGTCAGTTGCTAAGAAACTAAACTTCTCTCCATTAATCATGGCTGATGCTAACCTCCAGGAAAGTGACTAGTTGCGTCTCCTCTGGCTCATGTTCTCTGCTGATATAAAGTGGATAGACTATATTGAATCTATTACTTGTCAGTTGCTAAGCAAGTCAAGTTGTGTCACGAGAGACAGTTTTTCTCTCCAGATTCTATCTTAACTATCTATACGTCTACAGTTCGTCCATGCTTAAAATATTGCTGCCACATATGGTCCGGTGCCCTTGCTCTTTAACTTGAGCTCCTTGATAAATTCCAAAGAAGAATCAGCAATATTAGTGGTCTTGATCTGGTGGCTCGGCTTCAGTTACTTTTCCACCATCGTGTCTTTTCTATAAATAATTTCATGGTAATTGTTTTGTTGAGCTCATATTGCAAATTCTCATCGGGGTTTAGATTTTTAAAATCTTTCTTTTATCAACACCCACAGACAAGAACTCTACATATGAAGACTGGTTAGGACTTGATGGAGATTCTTAGGTATTATGGTGGATGCAGTAAGAATATAGTAAGTAGGAATGCGTTGTTTTGGTGTAAGTAATGTAGTGGTATGTTTGGGAAAGTAAATGTAGCTAGCTAAGTTTAATTGTAAGACCATTCTTTCCTCATTCCCCATTTTGGCCCTATGCCACATTTTGTATTCATTACAAATAAATGTTGCCCTTCACAAGGGTACCTAGACTTTTTGAATCTAAGCGCAGTACTAGACTGGCGTCGAGTTCTCATCAATTTACAAGTGAGCTGGCTAGATATAGCCGTAAGTTCTATGCTAACAGTTTCTTCTCTCGGATTTCTCGCTTGTGGAACTGTCTTCTGGTTCCATGCTTTTTAGTCGATTTTGATCTGTAAAAAATTAAATGCAATGTCAATCGCTATTTAATGCTCTCTAGACTGCTCTCTCCTCTTTCTCCACAATACTAATGTTTTCAGTTCCAAATTCTTCCACACCCTCGTGTCTTAGTGCCTTGCCTGGGGTGAAACCGATTTAAAAAAACAAAAAACAGCTAGAAACAACGGTGAAAATTGCAAGGTTTTCCTATTTGAATTTTCTAATGGATGATAATTTCTTAATTAATAATTGAATAAGTTTATAGCGAGGTTTACGACTATAAAATACACATTGAAGTTTCTCTCTTGCCGTTCAAATTTTTGAACTTGACAACTTTAACAAAATACTGCGGTAGCCATAATAAATACGAATGCAGGTCATTATTTAAAGAAGTAAGAGGGTACAAATAAAAAGATTTGAAAGTGGCAAGTTTTCTATTTCACTTAAGCATGGAATTAAACGGCATCACTAATACGTCTTTTCCGTCTTTCCTTGCGATCAAAACAGAATAGTCCATTAATTATGAGTAATTGGCAAGGCGTAACGGTTGTGTTAACTACCTACCTTCATAATTAACTAACTAACCGAAGTATTAAGGAACAAGGAGAATTGTAATAAGATAATTAACATATTTTCAGCTTTTTAAATATCACTAGAGGAAGGCGACGGTCCTGTATCCTAAAGAAACGCTAAATTGATTTTGACATGGTAACGGAGTTTTTTTTTCCTTTTCAATCGAGCTATTTTTTTAGAAAACATTATATCTTTCTTTTTACATATAAAAATGCTTAACTTTATATTAAAGGAAAAAATTAGAAGTAAAATGAGGAAAAAAATTATATATATATATATATATATATCAAAGTATATAATTGGTATACACGGAATGAATTCCAATAACCAACAATTACTATTCTTAAAAGAGTGCTCAATACAAAGTAGAGCAGATATAATTATTTTTAAAAAAATTTATAAAATTTTTTAAAAAATAATATATATATATATATATATATATATATATATATATACTACAAAGTATAAACTTATGTACCAAGAGATTTCAATAATTACATTACAGTATATACTGGGGCATACAGAAGAAATGTGCCATCTCACCCCAAAAATCGATAAAAGTTTTAAATATTGGACAACATCTATATCTCCAAGAGTACTGCGTTCACGTGAATATAGCAGTCTAAATTACAGTCTTGAATGTCCACGCATAGGACACCTGAACGTACATTCTGGAATACTTACATACTTTTTTTCTCTACAAAGAGAGATGCAGGTTCGATGCCTACCAAGTAATGCAATTTTATTATTAAGATTTCTCCAATGCGTAAACACAAAAGAAGTAATACACACTGTTTAAAATAAAAAAAAATGTGGCGCCTTTTTCAAATACGAGTATCCACTACAATATCGTTTTAAGTAATATATATGAAACTAGCAGTAGAGCCTGGCGTTGCCCGAGATATAACAGTAAGAGATAGATCAAGTATCCACCATCATAAAGACTGAAAAATAAAATTGACAAAGATTATTGTTTAAGGTTGACAGACACGCATGTCTTAATTATTTTATTTTTTTTTTTTTTTTTACGAATTGGTCAAACCCAAACTCAAACAAAAACATTGTTTTCAATTGTTATGAGTCTCTACCGATTGAATAGAATTTTATTATAAACAATTGTCTTGTAAATGGAATTTTTAAAGCATTCTGAATGTAAAAAATAAAAAAAAAAAGTGTGCAAGACAATAAGAAACACTACATGCCAAAAAAAAAAAAGTGAAGTTTTGTTTGAAATCAGTTGAAAAATGTAGGTAGCCTTTCTGTAATCTTTTAGTTTTACAATTTATGATTTTTACTTATTGAATACAGTAAAAAAATTGCATATTTTGCTTGTGGTGATTCATAATTAGAATTCTGATTTGAATATATTTTCCACTCGTTGTTCCTAATACAAAAAATATTAACTTTATTTTGGGTTTATTAATTATAATCTAACAAATCTTATTCATTTAGTAGCCTTTCTGTAATAATCTTTTACAATTTATGATTTTTACTTGTTGAATACAGTAAAAAAATTGGACACCATGTGTATTTAAAGTAGTTTCCGGTTATTATTTTTAGTTAGGACTTGTGTATGTTTTGATTTCATTATCTTTCCCTAAAGATAAAGAATTATCCGATGTTTGGATTCGTACAATCAGTAGAGATCGTTAGATTATTGTTTAAGGTTGACGGACACGCATGTCTTAATTTGGTTTTTTTTTTTTTACGAATTGGTCAAACCCAAACTCAAACAAAAACATTGTTGTCAATCGTTATGAGTCTCCCGATTGAATAGAATTTTATTATAAACAATTGTCTTGTAAATGGAATTTTTAAAGCATTCTGAATATTAAAAAATAAAGAAAAAGGTGTGCAAGAGAATAAGAAACACTACCTGCCAAAAAAAAAAAAAAATGAATTTTTGTTTTATCGGCTGAAAAATGTAGGAAATCCGATAACCCGATGTGAGTTGTTCCCCTTCCATTCTCACGATGTCTCTTAATCGTGTTTTCAAATTGATTTTGTGAAAAAAAACAATTGTATTTTTCCCATTTTTGGCGCTGTTAGAACCACCGCGAGGTAATTGTATGTAGACCTGTGAAGTTTTGTTGAAATCGGTTGAAAAATGTAGGAAATCCGATCAATATATAAACGTTACACACACACACACACACACACACACACACACACACACACACACACACACATACAATCTGCGTTTTTATAATAAGTGAGATTTATAATTTGATATACATTAACTTGCAGGACTGATCTATTTTGCAAGTCACTGCACAAGATATGGTTGGTTGCACGAATTCATCCGTTGTGGTCAAACAGCACCAGCAGTAGTTTAAACAGCAACTAGGATGAGTGCATCTTAGTTGCAGTTTCTGGGAGAGAGTGCATCATCGATCGTGGACATTAGCTGAACAAGGCCAGTGCAATAAAACCCTCGATCATGATGACTTGTGACCTCGTGCTAACATTAACCTTTGACGGCTTCTGAAAAGTTTCGTCTTGGCAATTTCACTCGCAAGTAAAGCTTTTCTTTGACAATGGAAGGATTTTATTTGGTCACATATACTTAGTAACTCTCTCCATTTACCATGATAAAGTTGCTCAAGGGACGAAACACATTGGTAAAGAAGAGTTTTGCCTATTATTTATATTGTTTCTAGAGATATGTTTTATTTATATAGAATTTTCACACACACACGCGCGCACACACACACATACACGCACACACACACACACACACACACACACACATATATATAACCAATAAATGTAACAAATTTAAAAAGATATATATCCATATCTCTCTATCTCTCTATATTAATACACACACACACACACACACACACACACACACACACACATATATATATATATATATATTGAACAAATATATTACAAAATTAAAATCTTCAGACACACTGTGTTGTATATTAATATTCTTTCGTTTTTATTATTATTTCATTTAGATTCCTCGACTAGTTTCAGCCAACATGGCCATCATCAGGAAAAAAATTCTGCTTGCTGGTAGCTGTGAACTACAGAAATGAATGTCTTGATGAAGAAAATGAACTTTTGTCTGTAGTTTTCATTTGATTTTTGATTTTTTAACCTGAATTTTGGTCAGTCCTTGTGTTGGTCAAACGGTCTCTTTTAAGTTGTTATTTATGATAAGAGCTGGATTTATTCATGCTGCTCTGAATTAACTTGCTCATTTTGACAGATTTATTGGTTTCTGGCAAGGGGGTGTGTCTCTGTTAAGTGTGCGTGTATTATTTGGTTCTTATGGAGTGAGTGAGTATGACGTGTGTAAACGTGTATATTCGTGCGGGTGTGTGCATAAGTGTGAGGCCTCAACACCTCCGCAAGCATATATGTTTTCTGTGGGTAAAAAATGTGGGTAGTCCCTGATTTGTGGCGTTATATATTAATACTATCTATATTGTTAAATTTGGGATTATATATATATATATATATATATATATATATATATATATATATATATATATATATAATTAATAAACAATAAAATCACATTATTACTTCATATGGAGAATAGTTCTGTATTGATAAATACATTGAGCTCTATTTGTGGATCAGTTTTAATATTTTATATTACTAGGATCCACTTGGATAATATACCAACGGATTCGTTTCCCTTTACTATATATATATATATATATATATATATATATATATATATATATATATATATATATATATAAAAAGAAAAGAACAGATTAAAATCCACGGTTGTTTAGCGTTTACTTTTTAAAAATGTGCTTGATACAACGTGTATATGTATATATATATATATATATATATATATATATATATATATATATATAAATGGGGCGTCCATTTGAAATACGAAGTATTCATTATAATAATGTTCGAAGTAATATAAATGTCAAATTAGAAATACATGCACCACATCTTTAGAAATTATTCGGTTTCCGTTTCGGATGTGAAACTGAGCAGATACGAATAAAGGTCGGGGGTTGATTTCCTTAGAAAGGGAAAATAGAACCTTGCTTACTATGACCTACTTCATGATCCCGCGGTAAACCTACAAAGTGGGACGTACGTTCTATCTCTATCTCTCGAGATTTCTCGAATGCGCAGACCGATAGACGTCATATCCAGTTGGATAGCCCAAAATGGGGCGTCTATATCAACTACGTTGTATCCTGTATAATAACGCTTGAAATAATATATATGTATATATATATATATATATATAAAGAAATATAGTCTTAAAATAAAATGCTCAATATCAGAGATAGAGCGTGTGTAAATATAAAAGTGAACATTCGTTTCAATACTATAGGCGACAGTCTATTTCAGGCTATATGCAATCGTGACGACCACATATATGAAACGGACTGTCGCCTCTATGTTGATTTATGTTCTTTTTATATATATATATATATATATATATAAAATTCTGCTGGCTATATATATATATATATATATATATATATATATATATATATATATATATATATATATATATATTAGTATAAGTAGGTAGGCAGAAAAATAGAAAAGAACACGTTGGGTGCATAATCCGGAGTT
>CAHIKZ030000458.1:1532500-1550000 GCA_903632075.3 Acanthosepion pharaonis
TATAAAATCTTCCAAAGAAACTATTCACCGGCGTTCAAACTGTCACAATGAACAAGGAAATAAAAAAAAAACATGATTGTGATGAAACCTGGACTGAAAGTGAAAAAAACTATTGAAAAGGTTGTCAGTTTTATGGAAAGAAAGCCAGCATTCAGCTATGACGATTCCAATAACGCACGTAGAGTTAAAAAGTGTTTTTCGTTTAAAAAATTCAAAAAAAGTCAAACGAAATACTGAAAAAGTTGAGAATGACATTAGAATAGAAAGAATCATCATGCAACAGCGATTAAAAAATCCTCGTTACATTATTTGTTTTGCATACGTGGTATACTTAATTTAATGAATTTTCATTAACATTACATAATTTATTTCTTTTTCCTTAAAATCAATTCCGTTATATTTCACTCACCATTACCTTATTTAGTTTGCTATAAAACGTTGAAAATAAATGTTAAATCTGATTTCTGTTCTTTTATTTTAATCTAAATATAACCCCTCATATCCGGACTTTGTAACCAATCCGGAAGGTCTTCTTAGTCCGATTGTCAAGGATTCTACTGTATAGTTAACGATATAAACAATAGAAAAAATAACGAAATGAATGGATGGAAGACTGATAAAATCTATAGAATACATAAACGCGTATATTAACATGTACTGGTGAATGTAACTGATAAAGTAATTTATTCAGAAATATAGAATAATGTGTAAATAAAATTTTAGATTTATTTGTAAATAAAAATGCTTGTTTGTACTTAGTTTGTACCCAATCTGACACTTCTTAAATAAAGTTATTAGTATTTTTTTTTACCTAAGGATAGATGAAATAGAATATATATGGCTCGGACAGGGGCACCTCGAGGCGGTGTAATGGTTAGCAGGCTTGTCTCGCTAAAACAATTACAACTGAGTCGTGAGTTCGATACTCACTGGGTGCCCCATACTTTCGGCCTTGTGCCACATCTAAGCTATGCTTGGAAAATCACTATATGGCTCGGACAAATATAAGTATATAATCTACATAATATACATCGGTTGGCTAATCCTCGGTTAGTGATGTTGGACATTGTCACGGTATGACTATAAAACATTGAAAATAAATGTTAAAGCTGATTTCAGTTCTTTTATTTTAATCTAAGTATAACCTCTCATATCCGGAATTTGTAACCAATCCCTCATATCCGGAATCCCTAATATCTGGACTTTGTAACCAATTCCTCATATCCGGAATCCCTCATATCCGGAATCCTTCATATCTGGAATTTGTAACCAATTCCTCATATCCGGAAAGCCTTCTTAGTCCGGTCGTCAGCGATCCTACTGTATATGGAAACGATGTAGAGCCTGAATTGTTTTTTTTTAAGAAGTTTGAATTGCTTCGATAAATAAATAAATAAAAGTTCCTCACTGACAGAATCTTTCAAGAAACCATAATAAAAAGTGGTACCCATGTGGACCGCATAAATTGAACATCTTACAAGCCCCAAATTCTAATTGGAAGTCTCCACTACTAATTACGGTGCAAATTTCTTGGCACGTCATATCTAATGATGGTCGAAGAAATTGATGCATTTCACGCGTGCCAAACTTGTTATTTTTCCCGCTCGAGCGACGCCTGTTTGTGAGCGTGTAGCAAGAAGTGCGCATGTCTGGATAATGGAGGTTAATTCAGAAGGCCGGACCACTTGTTCAGTCGAAAAAGAAATTTACATAAGTACGTTAGGTGTTATAAAATTGTACTTAAGTTTATCTACTTTCAAAAAAAAAAAAAAAAAAAATTAGAATTTAAAAAAATAAATGAAATAAAATAAAATAATGGTATCCCTTCGCAGAGAAAAAGGAAAATCGTTTGTTTCGAATGGACCCTTGCAAATAATTATTCTGAAAATACACTCGTGCAAATAATCGGCTCGATTGAGAGAATTGGGCTAAAATGTGACCTCTGAGATATTCCTGTCTGCCAAACCCTGCTTTGCAAATCAGCGCTCACAAAGCCTGCTCAAGATATCTATCCACTTTCAAATAATTACGAAGTAAAATAGTTTCCATTAAACCAACTCTCAGATATTTTGAAGCTGATTAAAAGAGATCGGATACTTTTTCGCTATTCCCCACCAAAAGCGAACATCCAAGATTTATTCTTCCCCAAAATGTTATATGCTTCCACGGTCTTCCACATCTTTTACTTTTTAATACCTGCAAATTCATATGACTTGAGAAAGAAACCTGTTTTCCAATTGCCTTTTCCCTGGTTTCGAATTCAGAGATTTCTTTCTTCTAGGCTGGTTTCCACACAAGGCTAGAGAACTCAGTCAATCCTGATATTTAATTTTAAAGTACATAAGCGTATAAAGAAAAAGAGAAGTTTAATTTTTCTTTTTTTCACAGATTTGATTTAGTCTAGAATCAAATTTTAACGCCGATTTGAAGTTGGAGAATCATGGCTCTCTAAATTTCCTTCTTAATCTTCTTCTTAATTTGTTTGCAGATCAGTTAAATTTTTAGAAAAATTGCAGTTTTGTCGAAAGAGGCTAATGTTGTCAAAATTTTGAAATCTGGAAAATAAATCTGGAAATCTGTAGAAACAAAAATGGGCATTTTCGTTTATTCCAAGATGACCAAAATGACAATATCAGTCAAGATTAATATGCATCGTTTATTTCCATAGGTCATCAACCTAGCGTCAAGTTAGATTTTAGAAACGAAGACTGTAATTTAGAAATTAATGCTTTCGTCTACGTTGTTTGGGTTGAACGAAAATAATTCAGTATTTAGGGTCTTGGGGGGGTAAGAAAAAAGAGATGCACAACTCGAATAAATGTTTTTCGAATATCTGTCTATATCCTAGAGATGAGATATTATGATTATTTACATTATCCTCGTCTAAATTGCCATATTCTCAACGTTTCGGCCCAGTGGATAAAGAAGTTGGTTACATTCAGTGACTAGACCCAAACTAGAGTTAAACTAGTTATAAAATAATAGTAATAATGAAGAGTGTATAGGGCCAGAGTGTTGAGATAAAAAGCAACAATAATAAGATGGAATTAAACTAGAAATAAAATAACTGTAATAATGAAGAATGTATAGAGCCAGAGCGTTGGGATAAAAAGCTACAATAATAAGATGGAATTAAACTAGAAATAAAATAATAGTAATAATGAAGAATGTATAGAGCCAGAGTGTTGGGATAAAAAGCAACAATAATAAGATAGTATAAAATTAGCAAAGATTTCTAGCCAACAATATTTTTAAGGCAAACATTGAATGTCTGCTCTTTGTCCAGATTATCAGATATTTTGTTCATAAAGAGCAAAGTGTGAAAGGAGGAAAATCAAAATCTCTTCAATCCTGAGAATTTGTGATGTTATTAGTAGCAAGAATATGATTCAATATCTATGCCCATTTCGACCAATAGAGAACAGAAACGAGGAGAGTAGTGACAGACAGGCAGACAAAAGAATAGATTCCATTGATAGATAGGTAGAATTTTAGACAGCAAATAAATAGATATGAAAGGACAGAGATAATGAACGAAATATATACAATTAGATAGATAGGTTGATAGAGATAGATTTCAGACAGACACATGACTGACAGGGTGATAGATATATTTAAATAGACTGATATAGATTGAGCTGATTTAGGCATACATGTATGCATACATATATATATAGCTCGCTAGCTAGATATGAACTTTATATATATATATATATATATATATATATATATATATATATATATATATATATATATATATAAAGATAGATAGATAGATAAATAGATAGATAGATAAATAGATAGATAGATAGATGACTGGAGAGAGACAAAATACATGGAGGTATGGATGGTATTTCAACACATAGACATCGAAAAATTCTAGGAGGCTCAGTTAGACAGACATACAGAACGAAACACACACACACACACACACACACACACACATATATATATATATATATATATATGTGTGTGTGTGTGTGTATGTATGTATACTTGGTACTTTAAGTCAATTTATTCAAATAATTATATTGAAGTTTTCGTCTCTTGTTTTGAAACATGCGAACTCTTATGTAGCGTTGGAATCATATTTTAAATAAATAATTATATATATATATATATATATATATATATATATATATATATATATATATATATATATATATATTAAAGGCTGGGGTTGATAGATATGAATACTGAGATAGATATATAGATATGACTATTGAGATAGATAGATGAATACTGAGATAGATAGATAGATAGATAGATAGATAGATAGATAGATGATAGATATGAATACTGAGATAGATAGATACATAGATAGATAGATAGATAGTTAGATATGAATACTGAGATGTATAGATAGATAGATAGATATTAAGAGGCTGGGATAGATAGATACGAATACTGAGATAGAGATATAGATATGAATACTGAGATAGATAGATAGATAGATAGATAGATAGATAGATAGATAGATAGATAGATAGATAGATACGAATACTGAGGTAGATAGATATATAGATATGAATACTGAGGTAGATATATATAGATATGAATACTAACATAGATATGAATACTGAGACAGATAGACAGATAGACAGACAGACAGATAGATAGAAAGATAGATATGAATACTGACATAGTTAGATATGAAGAAACGGAGAAAGAAAAAAAAACGGACAGAAAAAAATCGAACGTGACTTGCTTTCTCCTGTCATCATATTTTTGAAAGAAAATTGTTGAATCAGTAAGACATTCAAAAGGCTTCCCAACTAATTATATAAGAGAATTTAATTTTATGCAGGCAAATTATCAGTCACATGACCTGTCACATGGTTCATTATTAATCCGATTGGAAATGAATAAATCATGTCTTTATTCGACTTTTGCAGACTTTCTGGCGACGTTTCGGATATTTCCAATAAAGAAGAGAAAGTAACAAACGGGGAGAATGGCAAGTGGAACGAAGAAAGAAAATGAAACATGTTTGTTTTCAAAAGAAAGATTTTTTTTTTTTTATAAATTATGCGAAGAATAAGCGTAAAGTATAATTTCAGGAAACAGAAGGAAAAATCTAAAAAAAAGAAGATCAAACTAAAGCAGAATGAAAAAAGCGAAATTAAGTACAGTCAGAGATTAAAGAAGAAAAAAAAAAGCTTGGTTTTGTGACCTAAGTACTTAGGCCAGGTCAAAGCTACTAAGTCTTTCGTCATCTTGGGCGTATTAGTATCTTTTACTAACAAGAGTTGATACTCCGCCCATAAACTACATCCTTGTGCAAATAAATTGAAACAACACGAATAATTCCATTATTATTTACCTTTTATTCATATTTTTTCCAATGACCCAGTGTACATGTTAGTACTTCGTATATCCATCCCACGAAGTCGTTCCTTGCAGATTGACCACAGATTCTTGATTGGATTAAAATCAGGAGAGTTTCCGATCCAGTTGATAGTACTTTGATTTGCTTACTGGTGAGGTTTCCCAAGTGTATTCGTGCAGTGTTAAAATTCTCGTGCGCTTTCTTGGAGTATACGATAGATTCTGAAAGATTCTGTCAGTGAGGAACTTTTATTTATTTATTTATTTATTTATTTATCGAAACACTTCAAACTTCTTAAAAAAAACAATTTAGGCTCTCCATCATTTCCATATACAGTAGAATCCCTGACAACCGGACTAAGAAGGCTTTCCGGATATGAGGAATTGGTTACAAAGTCCAGATATGAGGGATTCCGGATATGAGGGATTCCGGATATAAGGGATTGGTCACAAAGTCCGGGCATGAGGGATTCCGGATATGAGGGATTCCGGATATGAGGGATTCCGGATATGAGGGATTGGTTACAAATTCCGGATATGAGGGGTTATATTTAGATTAAAATAAAAGAACTGAAATCAGCTTTAACATTTATTTTCAATGTTTTATAGTCATGCCGTGACAATGTCCAACATCACTAACCGAGGATTAGCCAACCGATGTATATTGTGTAGATTATATACTTATATTTGTCCGAGACATATATATTATATTTCATCTATCCTTAGGTAAAAAAAAATACTAATAACTTTATTTAAGAAGTGTCAGATTGGGTACAAACTAAGTACAAACAAGCATTTTTATTTATAAATAAATCTAAAATTTTATTTGCACACTATTCTATATTTCTGAATAAATTATTTTGTCAGTTACAATCACCAGAACATGTTAATACACGAATTCATGACAACTAATCGAGAGTCGAGACAGTAGTGTTTGGGCGCGATGAAAATCTGATACAATCATGGATGACTCAATTTTATTTAAGGCCAAACAAATTTCATCATACACCCCGAAAATAGATTCGTATTACTGCACACCACTGCAAGTGACCTAATCAGAGGAAAAAACAGAAATCAATTCCAGCCTGTCACTCCAGTGGGTCTAAAACTGACCGTATGGTGAAAGAAAGGAAACTAAAGCAGTTGTTTCAATTAATTTGCACAAGGATGTACAGTTCCTTCCAAATTTGAACATGTTCCACTTATACGGTTTGGGGGAAGCAGAACACGTAGCAATCCAAAGTTTAAATCTATTAAGGATTGTAACTATTTCGTACCAATGATACAGGTCGGGGTTCGATTTCAGTGTTTTCCTTCTCTTTCTCAGGTGGCTTATTTTATTTATTTTTTTAATGACATTCTGGTCTGTAACCCTTAGCTGGAAGAAAACCTAATCAGGTTTCTTTTTTTCAAGGAGCGGGGTTTGCAGAAATAAAAAAGAAAGAAAGAAAGAAAGAATTTGAAAGAAACAAAGGATAAGTACAGGAGAAAGAAAGAAAGAATAAAGAAAGAAAGAAAGAAAGAAACAAACAAACAAACGAATGATCAGTACAGAAGAAAGAAAGAAAGAAAGAAAGAAAGAAAGAAAGAAAGAGAAAAAGAAAGAAAGAAAATGTGATAATTTATAGCTACTAAGAAAAAAGAAATGAAAGAAAGAAAGCGAGAAAGAAAGAAACAAACAAAGAAAGAAAGAAGAGCGAAAGAGGGAAAAGGAAAGAGAGAAAGGAAGAAAGAAAGTTGTCTTGCTGAAGAGAAGAATAATAAAATCTAAAGAAACAAAAGAAGCAACAGAAATACACATATTCAACTAGGAATGGCAGTAGACAATCCAAGAGAAGGAAGAATTGAAGAAGAGAAATGAAAATAAAATGCCTGAAAAGAAAGAAAGAAAGAAAGAAAGAATGAAAGGATCAGTCCAGCAGAAACATAGAAAGACAAGAAAGAAATAAATAAAGAAAGAAAGACAGACCGAAACCAACCAACAAACAAAAAATAACCTGTACAGGAGAAAGAAAGAAAGAAAGAAAGAAAGAAAGAATACATGATGAATAAATGGATAAAAGGAAGAAAGAAAGGAAGAAATAATTTGAAAGAAAGGAAGAAACAAACAAACGAATGATCAGTACAGAAGAATAAAGAAAGAAAGAAAGAATAAATGAATATTTGGCTTCACACCGTCTAGATTAATAAAGAATGAAGAGAAAGACAGAAAAGCGTAAAGAAAGAAAGAGAACGAAAGAAAGAAAAAAAAACAGTAAAAGAAATAGAAAGGAAGGTAGAAACAAATAGTTAAAGAAAGAGAACGAATGAAAGAAAAGGGAGAAAGAAAAGGGAGTATTAAATAAATAACTGAAGAGAGAAAGAAAGAAAGAAAGAAAGAAAGAAAGAAAGAAAGAAAGAAAATATTTATTAAAGGAAAAGCGTAAGAGAAGAATAATGAAAACGTAAGAAACAAAAAAGCAACGGAAATCCACATATTCAACTAAGAATGGCGGTAGGAAATCCAAAAGAAGATAGAATATCGAAAGAATGAAAGAAAGAAATAACGAAAGAGTAAAAAAATAAAGAAATAACGAAAGAATGAAAGAAAGAAAGAAATAACGAAAGAAAGAAATAACAAAAGAATGAAAGAAAGAAATAACGAAAGAATGAAAGAAAGAAAGAAATAACGAAAGAAAGAAATAACGAAAGAAAGAAAGAAATGACGAAAGAATGAAAGAAAGAAAGAAATAACGAAAGAATGAAAAGAAAGAAAAGAACGAAAGAATGAAAGAAAGAAAGAAAAATAACGAAAGAATGAAAGAAAGAAAAACGAAAGAATGAAAGAAAGAAAGAAATAACGAAAGAATGAAAGAAAGAAAGAAAGAAAGAAAAGAATGAAAGAAAGAAAGAAATAACGAAAGAATGAAAGAAAAGAAAGAAAGAAAGAAAAGAAAGAAAGAAAGAAAGAATGAAAGAAAGAAAGAAATAACGAAAGAATGAAAGAAAGAAAGAACGAAAAAAAGAAAGAAAGAAATGACGAAAGAATGAAAGAAAGAAAGAAATAACGAAAGAATGAAAGAAAGAAAGAACAAAAGAATGAAAGAATAAAAGAAATAAAGAAATATCGAAAGAATGAAAGAAAGAAATAACGAAAGAAAGAAAGAAAGGAAGAAAGAAATAACGAAAGAATGAAAGAAAGAAAGAAATAACGAAAGAAAGAAAGAAATGACGAAAGAATGAAAGAAAGAAAGAAAGAAAGAAAGAAAGAAATGACGAAAGAATAAAAGAAAGAAATAACGAAAGAATGAAAGAAAGAAAGAAATAACGAAAGAAAGAAATAACGAAAGAAAGAAATAACGAAAGAAAGAAATGACGAAAGGATGAAAGAAAGATAGAAAGAAAGAAATGACGAAAGAATGAAAGAAAGAAAGAAATAACGAAAGAATGAAAGAAAGAAAGAAAGAAAGAAATGACGAAAGAATGAAAGAAAGAAAGAAATAACGAAAGAATGAAAGAAAGAAAGAACGAAAGAATGAAAGAAAGAAAGAAATAATGAAAGAAAGAAAGAAAGAAAGAACGAAAGAAAGAAAGAAAGAAATGATGAAAGAATGAAAGAAAGAAAGAAAAAACGAAAGAATGAAAGAAAGAAAGAACGAAAGAATGAAAGAATAAAAGAAATAAAGAAATATCGAAAGAATGAAAGAAAGAAATAACGAAAGAGTAAAAAAATAAAGAAATATCGAAAGAATGAAAGAAAGAAATAACGAAAGAATGAAAGAAAGAAAGAAATAACGAAAGAAAGAAAGAAAGAAATGACGAAAGAATGAAAGAAAGAAAGAAATAACGAAAGAATGAAAGAAAGAAAGAACGAAAGAAAGAAATAACGAAAGAGTAAAATATAAAGAAATAACGAAAGAAAGAAAGAAATAACGAAAGAAAGAAAGAAATAACGAAAGAAAGAAATAACGAAAGAATGAAAGAAAGAAATAACGAAAGAATGAAAGAAGGAAAGAAATAACGAAAGAAAGAAATAACGAAAGAAAGAAAGAAAGAAATGACGAAAGAATGAAAGAAAGAAAGAAATAACGAAAGAATGAAAGAAAGAAAGAACGAAAGAATGAAAGAAAGAAAGAAATAACGAAAGAATGAAAGAAAGAAAGAACGAAAGAATGAAAGAAAGAAAGAAATAACGAAAGAATGAAAGAAAGAAAGAAAGAACAAAGAAAGAAAGAAATGACGAAAGAATGAAAGAAAGAAAGAAATAACGAAAGAATGAAAGAAAGAAAGAACGAAAGAAAGAAAGAAAGAAATGACGAAAGAATGAAAGAAAGAAAGAAATAACGAAAGAATGAAAGAAAGAAAGAACGAAAGAATGAAAGAATAAAAGAAATAAAGAAATATCGAAAGAATGAAAGAAAGAAATAACGAAAGAGTAAAAAAATAAAGAAATAACGAAAGAATGAAAGAAAGAAAGAAATAACGAAAGAAAGAAATAACGAAAGAAAGAAAGAAATGACGAAAGAATGAAAGAAAGAAAGAAATAACGAAAGAATGAAAGAAAGAAAGAACGAAAGAATGAAAGAAAGAAAGAAATAACGAAAGAATGAAAGAAAGAAATAACGAAAGAATGAAAGAAAGAAAGAAATAACGAAAGAATGAAAGAAAGAAAGAAAGAACGAAAGAAAGAAAGAAAGAAAGAAATGACGAAAGAATGAAAGAAAGAAAGAAATAACGAAAGAATGAAAGAAAGAAAGAACGAAAGAAAGAAAGAAAGAAATGACGAAAGAATGAAAGAAAGAAAGAAATAACGAAAGAAAGAAAGAAAGAAAGAAATAACGAAAGAATGAAAGAAAGAAAGAAATAACGAAAGAAAGAAATAACGAAAGAATGAAAGAAAGAAAGAACGAAAGAATGAAAGAAAGAAAGAAATAACGAAAGAATGAAAGAAAGAAGGAACGAAAGAATTAAAGAAAGAAAGAAATAACGAAAGAATGAAAGAAAGAAAGAACGAAAGAAAGAATGAAAGAAAGAAATGACGAAAGAATGAAAGAAAGAAAGAAAATACGAAAGAATGAAAGAAAGAAAGAACGAAAGAATGAAAGAATAAAAGAAATAAAGAAATATCGAAAGAATGAAAGGAAGAAATAACGAAAGAGTAAAAAAATAAAGAAATAACGAAAGAATGAAAGAAAGAATGAAATAACGAAAGAATGAAAGAAAAACAGAACGAAAGAAAGAAAGAAATGACGAAAGAATGAAAGAAAGAAAGAACGAAAGAAAGAAAGAAAGAAATGACGAAAGAATGAAAGAAAGAAAGAACGAAAGAAAGAAAGAATGAAATAAAGAAAGAATGAAAGAAAGAAAGAACGAAAGAATGAAAGAAAGAAAGAAATAACGAAAGAATGAAAGAAAGAAAGAACGAAAGAATGAAAGAAAGAAATGACGAAAGAATGAAAGAAAGAAAGAAATAACGAAAGAAAGAAAGAAAGAAATAACGAGAGAATGAAAGAAATGACGAAAGAATGAAAGAAAGAAAGAATTGACGAAAGAAAGAAATAACGAAAGAAAGAAAGAAATAACGAAAGAATGAAAGAAAGAAAGAAAGAAATAACGAAAGAAAGAAAGAAAGAAAGAAATAATGAAAGAAAAAGAAAGAAAGAAATAACGAAAGCATGAAAGAAAGAAAGAAATAACGAAAGAATGAAAGAAAGAAAGAAATAACGAAAGAATTAAAGAAAGAAAGAAAGAAAGAAAGAAAATATTTATTAAAGGAAAAGCGTAAGAGAAGAATAATGAAAACGTAAGAAACAAAAAAGCAACGGAAATCCACATATTCAACTAAGAATGGCGGTAGGAAATCCAAAAGAAGGAAGAAGAAAGGGAATGAAAATAAAATGCTTAAAAAAAATAACAAAACAAAAAAATTCTTAAAAGAAAAGATAAATGGGGAAAAAAAAATAGAATTAAAAGAAGCAAAGAAAATATAGACAACCAAGTAAGAATGGCGGCGAGGGAAACCAAAAAAAAAAAAATGATCAAAGAGGGAGCAAAACTCAGTAACGATAAAATGTTTCAACATAAATAAATAAAGACAGAAAGAAAGAAATTGTGATAATTTTTGGCTATTGGCAAAAAGAGAAGAAATTATAACGAAAGAAAAAGAGAAAAAAAGAAAGAAAGTAGTTCATGTGAGTAAATACGACAATAATAAATATATTAATAAGTAAAGAAATAAAGAAAGCGAGAAAAAGGTTTTTATGCTTTAAATAACAATCTCAATATATCAGAAGAAAGAAAGAATGAATGAATGAAATAGAAAGAAAGAAAACGATAGAGAGAGAGACTGTATTCGGTATAATCTAGTAAAGAGTAAAAAAAAAGAAAAGAAAAAGTGATACTCAGAGAAATAAAGTATCGATCACCGATGCAAACAGAAATAAATAAATAAAGCAAAAAGAAAGAAAAAAATTTAAATATAGAAGACATACTCGATAGAAATAGAGAAAGATTGATCTTATACCATAATCTGAATAAATAGGAAAATGGCAGAGATCATTAATGTCATCAGATAAAAAAAAAGAATAAAACAATGAATTAAAGAAAGAATGAAGAAATGAAGGAATAAAGGAAGGTGTGGTCTATCGCTATAAGTCGTTAATCTCTGTAAAGAAGGAGAAAGAAAATATGCAGTTAATCTGACTAGAAAGAAAGAAATAATGAAAAATGAAAGAGAAATGACTGGAATTAAAAAAAAAAATAAAAACAAGGAATTAAAATTGGAATTTAAAAAAAGAAGATAAAGAAATTTTAGCTCGAAGAATAAAAAAAGAAGAAAAAGAAGAGAAACGCATGAAACGAAACAGAAAAGAAAGAAGAAGAAGAAAGAAGACACGTAGAAAATGGCAGAAAGAAAGAAAGAAAGAATAAATGAATATTTGGCTTCAAACCGTCTCGACTAAGAAAGAAAGAAAGAAAGAAAGAAAGAAGGAAGGAAGGAAAGAAAGAAAGAAAGAAAGAAAGAAAGAAAGAAAGAATAAATGAATATTTGGCTTCAAACCGTCTCGTCTAAGAAAGAAAGAAAGAAAGAAAGAGAGAAAGAAAGAAAAAAGGAAAGAAAGAAAGAAAGAATAAATGAATATTTAGCTTCAAACCGTCTCGTCTAAGAAAGAAAGAAAGAAAGAAAGAAGGAAGGAAAGAAAGAAAAAGAAAGAAAGAAAGAAAGAATAAATGAATATTTGGCTTCAAACCGTCTCGTCTAAGAAAGAAAGAAAGAAAGAAAGAAGGAAGGAAAGAAAGAAAAAAAGAAAGAAAGAATAAATGAATATTTGGCTTCAAACCGTCTCGTCTAAGAAAGAAAGAAAGAAAGAAAGAAAGAAAGAAAGAAAGAAGGAAGGAAAGAAAGAAAAAAAGAAAGAAAGAAAGAAAGAATAAATGAATATTTGGCTTCAAACCGTCTCGTCTAAGAAAGAAAGAATGAAGGAAAGAAAGAAAGAAAGAAAGAAAGAAAGAAGGAATTAAAGAAAGAAAGAAAGAAAGAAAGAATAAATGAATATTTGACTTCAAACCGTCTCGTCTAAGAAAGAAAGAAAGAAAGAAAGAAAGAAGGGAGGAAAGAAAGAAAGAAAAAAAGAAAGAAAGAAAGAAAGAAAGAATAAATTAATATTTGGCTTCAAACCGTCTCGTCTAAGAAAGAAAGAAAGAACGAAAGAAAGAAATAAAGAAAGAAAGGAAGAAGGAAAAGAATGATGAGAAACAAAAATTATGAGAGGGGAAGATAAAAAAATGGAGAAAGATTAAAACGGAAAAGGAGAAGGAAAAAGAGAAAGAGAAGTAAATAAATAGGAAACTGAAATGAAAAAACTGAAAGAACGATAGTAAAAGAAAGAGAGAGTGACTATAAAAAAGAATGAGAAATATTAGGAAAGAAAGAGAAATGAAAGAATATACGATGGGACGTAAGAAACATCAAAGAAATGAGGAGAAAAATGAAGAGAAAGAAAAAAATCAGAAAGCAAATGATGAAAAGAAGAAAACAAAAAAGAGAAAGTAAAAGAAAGAAAAAGTAAAGAAAAGTGAAGAAAAAAGAAAGAAAGAAAGAAAGAGAAAAGAAGCAGTAAGTAAAAAGAAAGCAAAGAAAAGAAACATATTAAAAGGTGAAACTAAAAAAAGAAAGAGAAAAAGAAAGAAAGGAAGAAAGAGAAGAGAAAAGGTAAATGAAAAGAAAGGAGAGAAGAGGACATTTTAGAAAGGATGAATTGAAAGCAAAAAAAGGTAAAGACAAAATCAGAAGTTGGAAAGAGAAAAGAAACAGGAAGAAAGAAGAAAACAGAAAATAATAAAACGAAAAGAATGGTAGAAAAAAAAAAGAAAAAGGAGAAAAGAAAAGAAAAGTGTTAAAAAGAGAAAGCGCGAACGAGGGAGAAGAAAGAAAGAAAGTGAAAAGGAAGAAAGAAAGATATGAGGAAAAAAAAAGAAAAGAAAAAGAAAGGAAAGCAATAACCGGAAGTAAAAAGTAGAAAGAAAAAAATAAACTAGGTAAAACGAATTAAGAACGAAAGACAAATGAAGAGGGGGAAAAAGAAAGAGAAGATATACAAAGAAAAAAGTAAGGAAAAGAAGAAAGATAAAACAAAGAAAAAAAGAGAGGAAAACGATTTTAAAAAGAAGAAAATAAAAAAAGAAGGAGACCAGAAAGAAATAAAGAAAAAGGGAGAAAAAATAGAGGATAGAAAGAATGAAAAAAAGAAAGAAATAACGAAAGAATGAAAGAATAAAAGAAATAAAGAAATATCGAAAGAATGAAAGAAATAACGAAAGAGTAAAAAAATAAAGAAATAACGAAAGAATGAAAAAAAAAAGAAATAACGAAAGAAAGAAATAACGAAAAAAAAAAAAAAAATTAAAAGAAAAAAAGAAAGAAAAAAGAAAATGAAAAGAATGAAAGAAAGACAGAAATAACGAAAGAATGAAAGAAAGAAAGAACGAAAAAGAAAGAAAGAAATGACGAAAGAATGAAAGAAAGAAAGAAATAACGAAAAGAATGAAAGAAAGAAAGAACAAAAGAATGAAAAGAAAAAAGAAATAAAGAAATATCGATAAGAATGAAAGAAAGAAATAACGAAAGAGTAAAAAATAAAGAAATAACGAAAGAATGAAAGAAAGAAAAGAAAAACGAAAGAAAGAAATAACGAAAGAATGAAAAAGAAATAAGAAAGAATGAAAGAAAGAAAGAAATAATGAAAGAAAGAAATAACGAAAAGAAAGAAAGAAAGAAAGAACGAAAGAATGAAAGAAAGAAAGAAATGAAAGAAAGAAAGAAAGAAAGAAAGAAAGAAAGAAAAGAAAGAATGAAAGAAAAGAAAGAAAGAAAGAAACGAAAGAAAGAAAACGAAAGAAATGAAAGAAAGAAAGAAATAACGAAAGAAAAGAAAGAAAGAAACGAAAGAAAGAAAGAAAGAAAATGATAAAAAATGAAAGAAAGAAAGAAATAACGAAAGAATGAAAGAAAGAAAAAAGAAAGAAAGAAAGAAAGAAATGACGAAAGAATGAAAAAAAGAAAGAAATAACGAAAGAAAGAAAGAAAGAAAGAAATAACGAAAGAATGAAAGAAAGAAAGAAAGAAACGAAAGAAAGAAATAACGAAAGAATGAAAGAAAGAAAGAACGAAAGAATGAAAGAAAGAAAAAATAATGAAAGAATGAAAGAAAAGAAAGAAAGAATTAAAGAAAAAGAAAGAAAAACGAAAGAAGAAAGAAAGAAAGAAGAAAGAAAGAAAGAAAGAAAGAAATGACGAAAGAATGAAAGAAAGAAAGAAAATACGAAAGAAGAAAGAAAGAAAGAAGGAAAGAATGAAAGAATAAAAGAAATAAAGAAATATCGAAAGAATGAAAGAAAGAAATAACGAAAGAGTAAAAAAAATAAAGAAATAACGAAAGAATGAAAGAAAAGAAATAAAGAAAGAATGAAAGAAAGAAAGAACGAAAGAAAGAATGAAAACGAAAAATGAAAGAAAGAAAGAATGAAAAAGAAAGAAAGAAATAACGAAAGAAAGAAAATAACGAAAGAATGAAAGAAAGAAAGAATGAAAAGAAAGAAAGAAAGAAAAATGAAAGAAAGAAAGAAAGAAAAATGAAAGAAAAGAAAGAAAGAAAGAAAAAAAACGAAAGAATGAAAGAAAGAAAGAAAAACGAAAGAAAGAAAGAAAGAAAGAAAGAATGAAAGAAAAAGAAAGAAATGAAAGAAAGAAAGAAATGACGAAAGAAAGAAAGAACGAACGAAAGAAAGAAAAACGAAAGAATGAAAGAAAGAAAGAACGAAAAAGAAAGAAAGAAAAAGAAATGAAATAAAAAAGAAAAAAGAAAGAAAGAAATAACGAAAAGAAAGAAAGAAAAAAAATGAAATAATGAAAGAAAGAAAGAAATAATGAAAGAAAGAAAGAAAAAAGAAAGAAAATGACGAAAGAAAGAAAGAATGAAAGAAAGAAATAACGAAAGAAAGAAAATGACGAAAGAATGAAAGAAAGAAAGAAAGAAAGAAATGACGAAAGAATAAAAAAAAGAAATAACGAAAGAATGAAAAGAAAGAAAGAAATAACGAAAGAAAGAAATAACGAAAGAAAGAAGAAAGAAATGACGAAAGGAAAAGAAAGATAGAAAAAGAAAGAAATGACGAAAGAAAGAAAGAAAGAAAAAAAAATAACGAAAGAATGAAAGAAAGAAAGAAAGAAAGAAAGAAAGAAAGAAAGAAAGAAATGACGAAAGAATGAAAAGAAAGAAAGAAAAAACGAAAGAATGAAAAAGAAAGAAAGAAAAAGAAAGAAAGAACGAAAGAAAGAAAGAAATGACGAAAGAAATGAAAAAAGAAAGAAATAATGAAAGAAGAAAGAAAGAAATAACGAAAGAATGAAAGAAAGAAAGAAAAAGAAAAAGAAAGAAAGAAAGAAAGAAAGAAAGAAAGAAATAACGAAAGAATGAAAAAAAGAAAGAAATAACGAAAGAATGAAAAGAAAGAAAGAACGAAAGAATGAAAGAAAGAAAGAAATAAGAAAGAATGAAAAAAGAAAGAAGAAAGAAAGAAAGAAAGAAAGAAATGATGAAAGAAATGAAAGAAAGAAAGAAAAATGAAAAATGAAAGAAAGAAAGAAAGAAAGAATGAAAGAATAAAAAGAAAGAAAAGAAAAATGAAAGAAAGAAATAACGAAAAGAGTAAAAAAAGAGAAATATCGAAAGAATGAAAAAAGAAACAACGAAAAAAAGAAAAGAAAGAAAGAAATAATGAAAGAAAGAAATAACGAAAGAAAGAAAGAAAGAAATGACGAAAGAATGAAAGAAAGACAGAAATAACGAAAGAATGAAAGAAAGAAAGAAAGAAAGAAAGAAATAAAGAAAGAAAAAATATAAAGAAATAACGAAAAGAAAGAAAAAATAACGAAAGAAAGAAATAACGAAAGAATGAAAAAAGAAAGAAAAACGAAAGAAAGAAAGAAAGAAAGAAATAACGAAAGAAAGAAAAAGAAATGACGAAAGAAGAAAGAAAGAAAGAAATAACGAAAGAATGAAAGAAAGAAAGAAAGAAAGAATGAAAGAAAGAAAGAAATAACGAAAGAATGAAAGAAAGAAAGAACGATAGAATGAAAGAAAGAAAGAAATAACGAAAGAATGAAAGAAAGAAAGAAAGAAAGAAAGAAAGAACGAAAGATTTAAAAATAAAGAAATAACGAAAGAAGAAAGAAAGCAAAGAAAGAAATGAAAGAAAGAAATAATGAAAGAAAGAAAAGAAAACGAAAGAATGAAAGAAAGAAAGAAATAACGAAAAAGAAAGAAAGAAAGAAGAAAGAAAGAAAGAAAGAAAGAAAGAAAAGAAATAAAGAAAGAATGAAAAAGAAAAGAAAGAAAAGAAAGAAAGAAAGAAAGAAAGAAAGAAAGAAATGAGAAAGAATGAAAGAAAGAAAGAACGAAAGAAAGAAAGAGAAAAAAAGAAAGAAAAGAAATGACGAAAGAATGAAAGAAAGAACGAAAGAAAGAAAGAAAAGAAATGAAAGAATGAAAGAAAGAAAGAAATAAAGAAAGAATGAAAGAAAGAAAAGAAACGAAAAAAAATGAAAGAAAGAAAAGAAATAACGAAAGAATGAAAGAAAGAAAGAACGAAAGAAAGAAAGAAATGACGAAAAGAAAGAAAGAAAGAAATAACG
>CAHIKZ030000458.1:1555000-1597500 GCA_903632075.3 Acanthosepion pharaonis
TTAGTTCTATTTCACCTTTCAAGGGAATGATTTCAATTTCATTATATAATTAAATTTGAAGTTTTTAGCTTTGGTTTTTAAAACATGGTAATTCCTGTGTAGCGAAAGAACCATATTTTTTAAATCGGTTAATTTGTAATATTTATTTTCTGTAAATTTACATTGAGCACTGTTTTGTAAAAATAAAAATATCAATAAGAACACCGGATTATATATCTCACTGTTCTTTGTTTTTTACTATAATATATACATATAATAATAATAATAATAATAATAATAATAATATATATATATATATATATATATATATATATATATATATATATATATATTACAATGAATCATTCATACAATACAAAAAGAAACAATGTTTCTGTCTCGGATACTACATGAATTTTACCAAAAAGAAAACAGTTTCAATGCCTGATGATGACCGGAGAACCGGTCGAAAGTACTTGCATATTTAAGGAAGACGTAATACTGTTTATAATTTAACCTCCCGCCAAAAAACAAAACAAAAACAAAACAAAACAAGGATTATAACATTCATCGAGTCGTTAGTGAAGAGATTTCGTCATTTTATATCATTAACTTTACTAATTTACTTTTTGTATGAATGATTCATTGTAATATAAATCAAACTGCACTATATATATATATATATATATATATATATATATATATATATATATATACGTGTGTGTGTCAATAAATATAAAGTGAGGTATCATATATATATATATATCTTATAATTATGCTTGTCTCTCCTTTAGTTTTTTAGTTTACACGTATGCACGTTACAGCCTGCCAATGTAACGCGCGTACATTACAGCCTGCCACTGTAACGTACGCATGTTCATACGAAGGAAGTGGTAAGATAATGTCAAACAATGGACAGGTATGAGAGTATCATAATTGCTGATGGCTGCCGTCCCCTCCGCTTGCCTCATGGAATTCTAATTTAGAAGTAATGCCTGGGGCCAGCGACGGGGCTTATCATTCGGTAGAGCCTCTGTTCTAAGGGGCGGGGATCAGGTGTGGGTAATCCAGATGAGTCGAGTGTTGAGCTGGAAGAGAATTTCCGAGCAAAGCATTCAACCATATCTTCTGTAGAAATCAGGTTTTCGAATTGATTGAATAGAGGAGGGGTTGGGGACTTGCTGTCGTTCAGCACCCTCTTGCAGAGCTGCCAGTAATATCTAGAACCGAACAAGCGAGATTCTATAAGACAGTAACTTCGCTTCTTTGAGGACACGCTTGCACTCGTTACGATTAGAGGCGAAGAGACGTCTGTTGCAGTCAGACATGTCTCTCTGGTACAGCCGGAAGAAGTGATTCCTGTGGGCTATAGCAACCGAGCATGCGGGTGGGAACCAAGGAGATGAATTCTGTTTAGCTTAGTATTTCCTTGCTGGAATGAAAGCATCGATGCCGGCTTTCACCTAGGGGGAGACCTCAGACGCGCATTTATGAACGGGAATAAAAACTGCATTCCAAGGGACATCCTGAAGGAAGTCACGGAACATGTCCGAATCCGCTCATTGATAACAGAAAGAAATGTTTGTAGGAAATTCTTGGCTGTTAGAGGAGCGGAAAGAGATGTTTACAGACACTACATGATCAGAGTTGCCAAGAGGGCAGAGTTGCGTAGTACGACATTAGTTCGGGATAGAGTTAAAAAAAAAAAGATCTAGAAAAGAAGCGTGTCTGTCAGGGTTACTGGGAAAACGTGTGGGGAAGCCCACCACTTACGTGAGATATTGAGTGATTGAGAAAATTAAGGGTTTGGATGCCAGCGGGGTTAGTGACTGTGTTTAAGTCACTTGGTCCGAGGGGCATTAAAGTCACCAAACACAAATATATTTGCAAACGGGTGTAGGGAGATGGCCTTGTCTATATTGCCAGAAATACTATCTAGCACGTAGCAGTCATAACAGAAAGGGAGAAGAGCAGAGAAAGAAGAGATAGCTGACTGGGTTAAGTAGAGAGAGACGGAGACACATGTAAGAATGTTGTGAAGATTCAAGAGAGTGTTCCCTAGCCAGCAGAAGATTTCATGGACATAAACACCCAGGCTATCCATGTGGACATTAGAGTCCTTCCTAAGGAGAGGGAGATAGCCAGAAATCGAGAAATCAGGGGAGGTGATTACAGAGTTAAAATTAGTTTCACAAAGGGCTAAGATGTCCGGAGACTTTTCGAAGAGGAACAATTCTACACCGGGGAAGTTGGTACGGCTACCACGAATGTTGGAGAAAGAAAAGTTGAGGGTTTTAGTTGATTTTAGTTGAGCTGGTTTAGATTCATATCTTTGGTAACTTATAGTCATGGTGCGTTGTTTTGGTAAGGAAGGGCCTAGGGTAATAGTAGCAGTCGGTCGTCTAATGTAACCGTTCCCTGTACAGAAGGGTTTTCGATTCCTAGCATCAATCGACTTTCCATGTTTTTTCTGTCGTTGTGAGGCGATGCTGGAATGTCCTCTCCAGGGTGCACGCCTAGACAGGATTTTATGAGAGATCGGCGGTTGTCCATGCAGCACGTCTCCCTACTTTACGCCGCTGATGTTGTTCAAGGGAAAGGTAGAGTTCAGTATAGCTTGGAACTGGCGTCGTCGCAGGAGTTGCGAGGTGTGGTCGCAATGCAGTGTAGGCTTAAAATACGAGGTTTTTCTTATCTACTTCGAGTAGCTGGAACTCGCCAATCTGGGTGAGTAGTCTATCAAAGAGAAGGAATATATATATATATATATATATATATATATGTGTGTGTGTGTGTGTGTGTGTGTGTGTGTGTGTGTGTGTGTGTGTGTTGTTTTATAGTGAGCTGCGAACAGGGAAGAGAAATGCCATCAAACCTAAGATGCACCTTAAGGACTGCATCAAGGATGCGCTGAATAAGTGCAACATTCCTTGTGAGCACTGGAAAGTATGTGCGTCGGGTCCCAATAACTGGAAAAAAGGCTTCTCGGAGTGGAAGGACTTTAAAGATGAGGCATGCAAAGCTTAAAAGAGATGCGTAAAGGTGAACCCGTTGAACTTCCTGAAGACACCGGCAGGCAGCTCGATCTGACACGTGCACATCGTGGTTGGGAGTGTTTGTCGATGGCTGGTTTAAGGATTTACTTGAGAGCGCACAGACGGAAGGTGACAACTGAAATGTGATATTTGTGGTAAGATATGCGGGCCCAGAAGCGGTTTCATGCGTCATTTTAGAGCAATCGCTGTTGGACCTCTTAAGGGCCCTGTTTGTGCCAGTGTATGTAGGTCCCTTGCTGGGCTAAAGAGCCACACTCGTTCAGCACATCAGTAAATATTCTCCCAAAATATGTCTAGTAATGGACGTACTCGGTCACGATTTAATACCACCTCATATATATATATATATATATATATATATACGCATAAACACACACATATATATATATATTTACATTGAATGTCGGAATAAACAGTTCGTCATGAACGATATCAATTTAAGAATTATTGTTATATAATAATAATAGAAATCAATGAATAAATAAGAAAAGTAAAAAAATATCAAAGGATAATGAGAAATCATTTTTATTCAAAATATTTGAAAGATAAATAACAAAACAAATTGACTATTTTGAATAAATAACAAATTTGCAAACAAAAGAAAATAACGTTATTACTCGACACGCCTTTCCTGCAAATGTGAAAATATGTCCTCGTTCATAAAAATCTTACGTTACAACCAATAAATTGGAAAAGGATAAATGAATAAAATTACAGGAAAAATGTTTGAATGATAAATGATAGAGAAAGCAATCGATGATACTGAACCAATAGTCAGCAAACAAATATAAACAGTTCTACTCGAAAGAGTTTTCCTAAATTTTCGAAAATTACGTCCTCTTTCAATAAAAAAGTGAAATGTTACGTTTAAATATAAACAGAGTAGACCTATTTGAGCTATTGTAGAATTTGTATATATATATATATATATATATATATATATATATATATATATATATATCAGTCAGTCAGTTATGTGGCATGCGTGATACACGCTTAGGCGATCATATATCTTTCGATACATGACTGACAAGGTATATTTTTTCCCGAAGTAGGTTACCATTTCTTTCTGCAGTAGACCAGTTGCCATCCAAGGCCATAGAACCCGGTCTGTCCTGCTATTTACCCATAGTTGGGGCGAGAAGAAGAGGATTCACACCTTTCCTAAGGGTATTATCACGTAAGTGAATGTAACGGATTCGACTAGAATTCGAACTCGGCTCTCCAATTCCTCAATCCGAGCCTTCATATATATATATATATATATATATATATATATATATATATATATACTTAAAATTGTATGAAATTATTCTTCTTAAGGGATCCTTTCCAAGCAACACTTTGTTAGAAGAATACTTCCGTAAAAGTTAATTGACAAAAAGACAACAATTCCCACTGTGAGAAAATATAAGGAGGAGAAAAATACTTACTTATAGACTCAAGTATAAATAATGAACAGTGATTACATATAGACTCAAGTATAAATAATGAAAAATGTTTACTTATAGACTCAAGTATAAATAATTAACAATGTTTACATATAGACTCAAGTATAAATAATGAACAATGATTACTTATAGACTCAAGTATAAACAATGAACAATGATTACTTATAGACTCAAGTATAATTAATGAACGATGATTACTTATAGACTCAAGTATAAATAATGAACAATGTTTACTTATAGAGTCAATATAAGTAATGACCATTGTTTACTTATAAACACAACTAAAATATCATTTTATTGATAAAACCTATAAATGAAAACGGGGGTGGGGAGAAAAGTAAAAAGGAAATATACTAGCATATAAACTATATATATATATATATATATATATATATATATATATATATATATATATATATATATATTTCTAAGAATTAGATTAGAACATTAGAATTTTTTTTGAAATACCAGTACTAACAAATACCTTTGCGTTTATCATTGATTATATATATATATATATATATATATATTGAATATAGGAACTTCATGTATGAAAATGTTTTGTTTTTTCAAAACCTGTTTTCTGATATTGACAAAGCTTTTAATCATGTTTTTGTTATATCCACATCATATAAAGTCAGTCACTGTATTTGTAAGTATCGATAACAATGGCTTATCTCGACAGACCCTGGATCGACGGGCGCTGTATCACGAGACTGAAATCTCATTCATCTTCCCTTCTCCAAAAGATGAAAGCACCTGCCTTCAAAAGACAGGAAATTAACCTTTCTCCCCAGCAATAATAGCCTCACTCTTGGGCAATCATTAAATTTTACAAAAAAATTGTTTTATATCAAGTTAGCCATCTGCCAGCGAACAAACGTGAGTAACCCATCCTGGCTATCAGCTTCTCTCTTGGTCCTCACAAGTTTTGACGCACTGTGACCCAGTACCTAAATAAACCTATCTTACAACAGAAAAACAAATTTCTTAGCAGCAGAACTAGCAATTGATTCAATATCATCTTTCTACTTTATTCGTTCGTGAATGCGTAATGAGTCAATTTTCTGGCGGTTAGCATCAGCCATATTGATGAGAGCTAGAAGCGACTTATCATTCATTCTTGGGGTATTTAATATCGATTAATAAATTGTAATTGAGTCTCTAGCCAAATGTTAGTGGGGATTTGTACTTGAGTTTATAAGTCGTAATTGTGCTCGTCTCCATGTAAACAATAGTTATGCTTATACTCCAGTCTATAAATAGACATTGTTCACTACTTGTACTTGAGTCTATAAGTAAACATTGTTCATTATTTTTACTTGAGTCTATAAGTAAACATTGTTAATTATTTATACTTGAGTCTATAAGTAATCATTTTTTTATTATTTATACTTGAATCTATAATAAACAATGTTCATTATAGTTGTGCCTATAAGTAAACATTGCCCATTATTTATACTTGAGTCTATAAGTAAACATTGTTAATTATTTATACTTGAGTCTATAAGTAAACATTGTTCATTATTTATACTTGAGTTTATAAGTAAACATTGTTCATTATTTATACTTGAATCTATAAGTAATCATTTTTAATTATTTATACTTGAATCTATAATAAACAATGTTCGTTATAGTTGTGCCTATAAGTAAACATTGCTTATTATTTATACTTGAGTCTATAAGTAATCATTGTTCATTATTTATACTTGAGTCTATAAGTAAACATTCCTCATTATTTATACTTGAGTCTATTTGCAAACATTGGTCATTATTTATGCTTGAGTCTAAAGGCAAACAATTCTCATTATTTATACTTGAGTCTATAAGTAAATATTGTTCATTATTTATACTTGAGTCTATAAGTAAACAAAGTTCATTATAGTTGTGTCTATAAGTAAACATTCCTCATTATTTATACTTGAGTCTATTTGCAAACATTGGTCATTATTTATACTTGAGTCTATAGGTAAACATTGTTCATTATTTATACTTGAGTCCATAATTAAGCATTGTTCATTATTTATACTTGAGTCTATAAGTAACCATTGTTCATTATTTGTACTTGAATCTATAGGTAAGCATTGTTCCTTATTTATACTTGAGTCTATAAGCAAACATTGTTCATTATTTATTCTTGTGTCTATAGGTAAACATTGGTCATTATTTATACTTGAGTCTATAAGTAAACATAGTTCATATTTATTTTTAAGTCCATTGACATTTATGCTTATAGATAGAACTAACCAAAACCTGAATATGTAAGGCATTTTATATACTTATATACTTATAACTTAGAGTTAATGAAATTTGTTTTTGTCCAATTCATTTCCTTTTAAACTTAGGTTTGTGAATCAAATATACTTCATAATGTTGAGGTTTTTCCCCTTTCTGTCATCTAGTGGCCATACAACGTCCAACAAAGTAAACACTGTTTTCAGAACTGTCGACATCTATGTTAAAATTAATGAACATTTATTCTTTTTATTTTTATCGGATGTTTGTTAGTCAGATATATTTCTTAGTGGATTAGTGCCCTCCGTCATCGAATATTTTTACCGTCACCATTAAAGTGATCTAGAAACTTTAGGAAAAATCTGGGTTAAAATTAATGAAAATTAGTTTTGTCTACTTCGTATCATTTTTACATTATCCTTGTCAATCCTATATATCTTCATAGTGGGGGAGTTGAGTTGTCTGTGTAATCCAGTAGGTTTATAGAAATGATTACCAACTTGGGGCGCATGCCCCACCGGTGGAGCATGGCAATATTTTGGTAGAGCATGCGTAAGATGTACAGCCTTCGGTGTACAATACCAACAGAATAAAGGGAAAATTCGAGAATAACTGTGAATTTCTAGTGAGTCTGAGTGAGAGTTTTATTGTTAATACGTGTCAATACATATAATGCAAATACAGTCAGTTATGTGCCATGCGTGATATACGCTTAGGCGACTATGTATCTTTGGATACATGACTGACGAGGCAGATTTTTTCCCGCAGTAGGTTGCCATTTCTTTCTGCGGTAGACCGGTTGCCATCCAAGGCTATAGGACTATTTACCGGGGATGAGAAGAGGATGGATACCTTTCCCAAGTGTTTTAGAACGTAAGTGAATGTAATAGATTCGACTGGAATTCGAACTCGGCTCCCCGATTTCTCAAACCGAGCCGTTATCCATTACCTATTGCATTGCACGCTATCCGTGCATATCCAGTATGCATACATAAAAATATTTTGTGTGTATGTACATACATGTGTTATTGGTGTATTTCCTGTCTCCCTACACACGTATGTCTTGGTAAACAAAGAAGAGGGCGTGATGCATGTCGTTGGAAGAGCTCATGAATTGTCGACCAATCAGCGCGTGTGAGCATTCAGCGAGCATTACGGGTGGCTACTAGAATTTTAGAAATACCAATGTGGGGGATGGTCCAAAATCTGTTGGTAACCACTGGCTTATAGTGTCCATTAATGTAAAAACTGACTATATAATAGTCTACATCTATTAAAAAATAATGAGACATGCTAAATACAATAATCGTTTAAGTACAATAGTTCAAATAACTCAATATATAATAATTTCCATCGATGTCAAAACGCGGCAAGTGAAAAGACGCACGTTTAATGAAACGCATATTATACAAATCTGTACACCTGGGGCTCCTTTTCATTCGTATCATAGCGATCAAAATGTTCCAAGGCAAACTGGCATGATGCCTACTGCTCCAAACCTTTGTAAGTGACCCGGTCTATGCTGCAAGCGATCAGTTCTACGTCCGCATTGGTTGAATATATCGGCGGCTGTACGTTGTACTAATGGTGTTAAGAGATATGCCAAACACAGAATGATAAGGGTCATCACACCGAGGAGTAAAGTATTTGAAGTATGAACGTACAGTGAGAAGGGAAGCATTTGGTTGTTGGCAGACAAGAAAATTTGATGGCGGAGAGAAAACGTCAGGTCGAGGATGACGACACGACATGTCCCAGTCTGAGCACATCAAGACTGGTGATGATATGGTGAGGTCAGATTGAGCACCGCCGGTGTATACCGAAGATATGTTCTCATTACAACGGATGCAATCGATAGGAAGACATCCTTATTGTGGATGTTTTATTATAGCTACCAAAGAAGAAAGAAAAGAAAAGAAAAGAAAAGAAAAAAATAGATGAAAAACTGGCGGAGGAACTATACACTAGGAACTTCTTGACCAGAAATAATAATTTTTCTCATTTTATTTCATATTACAATTAGATCAGAATATATACGATATATATATATATATATATATATATATATATATATATATATATATATATATATAAGATAATTAAATTTTATAAAAGTTAATGGGAATTCCTTTTGCTATTCGAATTCATTGTAAATTGGCTTTCCTTATTGAAGACAAAACAAGTATACTCTATCCAATGTGCTTGAGCAGGTTTTTAAACAGTGATTGACTAATATGTTTGAAAAGAGTAGCTAGCGCAATTATATATATATATATATATATATATATATATATATATATATATATATATATATATGTTATAGATTTAATAAAACAATAGCGTCTTGTCTTGTCGAACGTAATTTCAATGAAGAAATGAATTGAATAAACATATATATTTTTTCTTTTCTCAATAATTTTGTAGTTTTTAAACTTAATAGTGATTAAATTTGGATTTTAAAATTGCCAGTTTTTTAATTTTAATATTAAATTTTATCATGTAAATTTATAATTATTAGTTAGTATAAATTATTTTTTAATATTACACGTATTTAAAGATCTGAATAGCTATTAGAGCAGGATTTCGTTGTCAAGCTTTTTGAATCTTTCTATACTTCGTTTTTGATTGGTTATTCTAGCTTTTGTAACAATGTTTCCCCCTAGTGTAGGATCGTTAATTAATCTGAAACTTTTTAAAACCATTTATTTTCTTTTTCAATATCATCACTTGATAAGACACAGAGTGTGTTGAAACAAAATGGCTATTTTTGTAGTGATTTTATAACATACTTATGTTATAATTTTTTAAAAAAATAATTATATATATATATATATATATATATATATATATATGTATATATATTTAATAAACAACACATGCCTACCTTTTATAGAAAACCTAACACTAACCCCCTTGTATATACACACCCCAAGTCAAACCACCTCCATCTATAATTACATATACCCCATCAATGGAGAATAGAATCAGCATTAACTCCGCTAATAAAGAAATATTCCAACAACGCAGTAATTTTTATAACACAGCCCTAAAAAATAGTGGATACAAAATTGCTAACTTCAATTATAGAAGCAATTTTCCTAACCAGAAGAAAAACAGGAAAAGGAAAATCATTTGGTATACCCCTTCGTTCAACCAAATGGTTAGTATTAAGCTAGGACATAAATTCCTAGCTTTAATTGAAAAACACTTTCCTACTAATAGTAGACTTAGTAAAATATTTTATAAAAACACCCTAAAATTAAGTTACAGTTGCACTGAAAATCTAGAAAGTATAATAAAAAACACAATAATAAACTCCTATGCCAGAATAGTATTAATAAAAAACCCAAACATATAATGTGTTGTTTATTAAAATTAGGCAAAAATAATGAAAAATTATGTGATTGTAGAAACCTAGAAGACTGCCCATTGGAAAATAAATGCCGCGTAAAATCTGTGGTATACCAATGTACTGTCTCATCCATTGAGAGTCCTAATACTAATATGATATACATCGGGTCTACGAAGAATGAATTTAAAACCAGAGGGAGGCAGCATAAGTGCTCCTTCAACAATATAAATAAAAGAAATCAGACATCTCCCTAAATATTTTTGGCATTTGAAGGAAATGAATAAAACACAAAAAAAGTAAAATGGAAAATTATAAACCAAACTAGAACTTGTAAAACTTGCGATGACCCATGCCCTTTATGCCTACATGAAAAGCTACACATTATTAAGTTTCTAAATAATGAAAATTTATTAAACAATAGACATGAGTTAACGGTTTTTTGCTGACATCATCAAATTTTCACATTGAATAATTAGCATAAAAAACAAACAAACAATAAAATAATAAATACAAATTTTAAACTCCATAGTCTAAATAAAAAGTTTAAATGCCCTACCCAACAAAAAAAAAAAAAAAGAAAAAAAGAAAAAAAAAACCCTTTATGAAGTCGTCAAAAAAAATTTATGTTAGCGAATTATGACAGTTTTTTTTTTATATACACAAAACCCTTTCAGGGAAAATAAAATAAATGAAATAATAAATAAATCTCCATAGACACTTAACCAGACTAGACGATGTCGTTTTCCGCTTTAAATTTAGACACCCCAACCTTACCCTGACTTGACCTCTTTGAATGTAACTGAGATATTGATACAAATTATTAACCCTTACGCTCCCTTTTTTAAAAAAAATAATTGCTCTAGCCGTTGCCTTAGTAATTTTAATTTTAATAATGAATATGATTATAAAACGCGTAAATTTCAAGAATTAGTTATTAAAAAAAAAAAAAAATTCGCTTGAAGATGGAACAGAGCTTGGTACTTTAATTCAATTTAATTCAAATAATTATATTGAAGTTTTCGGCTCTTGTTTTGAAACATGAGAACTCTTATGTAGCGAAGGAATCATATTTTTAAATAAATAATTATATTTAGGGTCTACTTTTGTATCGAGCACTGTTTTTTTAAAAATAATAACAAAAATACTAAAGAACTTTGGATTATTTACCTAACGAGTTCATTCCTATTTTCTATATATTTTCATATATATATATATATATATATATATATATATATATATATATATATATATATATGTATGTATATAATTTGTGCAGTGATTTTGACTTGTTTTCGATGTGACATCCTAAAATAAATAATATTGCTCACTTGAGCCCTCTTTTAAATTAAATGTTACGAACGTTGAAATTTAGTCTATTTGTTCACATCTTACCTGGATATATATATATATATATATATATATATATATATATATATATATATATATATATATATGTGTGGCCTTGTTAGTGCCAGAATTAAAGACTCAAGAGAGGAATTAAACAAACATATTAACAGAAAAACAGTAAAACAAATATATACAAACGAGAGAGTTAGAGCAAGAATGTTCGGTCCAACTGTCAGAGCTGACTGATGGAAACTTCACTCTCCAAAAAGGCAGTGCCTGCTCCTATTTATACCCAGGAGAGTCCCATGCGTACGTGAGTAAATTACCATAACAATATATATATATATATATATATATATATATATATATATATATATATATATATATAGTTGACCTCCAAATTGAAAAAACAAAACTCTAGGAAATCACGCGTGTACATGGAAATTCCTGGGATGGTGTTCAGGTGTGCATTGAGCCCAATTAGGGTGATACCCCCCATCAGTCATTTGGCAGTTTTCTTGAGAAAGAAAACTCTGATTTAACACCCGCTTCATGGCCATACTGGATATCTTTCTTAGGCTTGTCTCTAGTTTCTATGGGAATGTTGTACGGGTCGTTGCGGTGTTGTGCAAGCTGTATTCGACCTTAAGCCCCACACGAGAATTGCTGACAGCCTGTTAACATCTTCGTTTTTTCTTTCTTTACATAACCAGTTTGTCATCCTCTGTTACAGCAATGGATTCAGTCATCGATTTGAGTTCCAATTGCGGTACAAATTCGTTCCATACACTTACGGCAAAGGTGTGAATCCATATCTTTGTCCCAAACCAGGAATAGGCTATTTACATAGCAAGACAGACTGAGTCTTATAGCCTTGGATGGTAGCCGGTCTATGAGAAGGAAAACTCTGAATTCAAAACCTGAGGAGGATTGCTTGGAGGCCGAGTCGAAGACTTTCAAAAAGTGTGGTTGGTTCTGCACAAGCTTTTACCATTATAATCAAATTATATGTGTGAGTATTCTGATATTTCTAGAATTGAGCTACTGGACCTCATACGTCGAAAAATGACGGGATATATATATATATATATATATATATATATATATAGATATATATATATATATATATATATATATATAAAGCCCTAGGATAAGCCCTATTAAATTATATATAAAACCCTGAATCTTGTATTAAATCATGTATATTAACGTAGACAAGGCCACATTAGATCATGTATAAAGGAGTAGGCCATACTAAAACATATATTGACCATAGACTAGGCCCTATTAAATCATGTATATAAGCGTAGTCTTTTCTCTAACAAACATGAATATAAGCATAGACAACATCCTTTTAAAACATATATTGAAGCATAGACAATGCTCTATTAAATGATGTATCGTAGTGTCGACAAGGACCAATTAAATCATGTATAAAAGCGTAGACAAAGCAATATTAGATTATGAATATAAGCATAGAGTAGCCCAAGGGTCGGCAACCTACGGCCCGCGGGCCGGATCCGGCCCGCGAAGACATTTTGACCGGCCCGCGAGCCTGATTACCAATGATTCTATTTTTAACATGAGAGACGAGGCTTTCGAATTAGACTATCTGCCAGTTATCTTTCATGAGACTTATTTTACCAAGTTACGTTGCCTACGTTTAATGTCAAATAATGGATACATATTTGTTATGACCTTTGGCTACATTAAAAGATAACAGAAGCAAAAGGAACGATAAAATGAAAGAGGCCAGGGAGGGACTGACATGCGAGGTAGCAGAAATCTACAGACAGTTAAACATACGCGCATTATACATACATGCCTCATGAATGTGTGGATGATACCGCATGTGTACGTACGTAAGTGAATATGTTTGCAATTATTTGTACTTGTATGTATGGGTATATGTGCTTTGTTTTTGTTTGATGTGTGTGTGTGTGTAGTTCGTTTGTGGAACAATTTTCAATAACAGTTTCAAACTTACACGTCATAATTTCATCCATTTCACTTCGGTTGATTTTTTTCACTTTGAAGTATTTTGACGTTCCTTGAGGAAAAGTAATTTTTGTTAGGTGTTTTTTAATTTTAGATTTTCTTTTGTTTTTCTGATTTCTCAATATTTATTTTCATTATGGTTTTTAATATTTAGGTTGACAGGGGTCTGCATATGTAATTTTCCTTAATTTTTCATTGATGGCCTTCGTCCGGCCCACGACCCGTCATTATAACGCGATCCGGTCCGCGGGGTCGAATGAGTTGCCGACCCCTGGTGTAGGCTCTACTAAAAATATAATGATATTAGCCAAGGGCCTATAATGCCATATATATATATATATATATATATATATATATATATATATATATATATATATATATATATATAACCGTAGACGAGGCTATACACCTATTAAAATATATATAAGCATAGACAACACCCGCTTAAGTGATGTATATAATCATCCTAAGCCCTATTAAAACGTATCTAATCGTTGATAACCACTATTAAAATATACATATAAGGATGAGATAGGTCCTATTAAAACGTATATAAGCGTAGACTAGGCCCCATTAAATCATGTATATTAGTGTAATATACATCCCTATTAAAACATGTATATGCATAGGCTAGGTCCTATTAAAATCTATATAATGGTTGAATAACCCCTATTAAAGTGTAGACTAGGAGCTATTAAATCATGTATAAAAATGTAAAGTAGGCCATATTAAAGCATATGCGTAGACAGGTTTTACTAAAACCTATAATTGCTTAAACTATGCCCTATTAAAACATGTATATAAGTGTAAACTACCTAGTGTTAAAACATGTATATAGGCCTAAACTAGGCAATATTACAGCATATATATAAGGTTAAAAAAGGGAACATATATTTATCTTAGACTAGGCCCTATTTTAGCAACCATATAAGCGTAAATTAGACCCTATTACATCATGTATATAAGTGCAGAAAATGCCCTGCTAAAACATATATTGAAGCTTAGAATATACCCTAATGAATCTTGTATATTAACGTAAACAATGCCCAATTGAATCATGTATAAAAGAGAAGGTCCTGTTGAAACATGAATATAAAAATAGGCTAGAGCCTTTAAAATATGTATATAAGTATAGTCTAGGTACTTAAAAGAAACGTATATAAATATAGGCTACGCCCATTAAAATATATATATATATATAAGGGTAGACAAGACCTTATTAAATTCTGTATATATGTGTAGACAGTGACCTAAACCATACATTGAAGATAAGAAGCTCCTAATAAACAATGCACATAAGCCGAATTAAGACATGCATATAGGCATATTCTAGTCCCTATTAAAAATGTATATAAGCGTATACGTGATACTATTAAAGCGTAGATTTAAAACCTGTTATATCATTTATTTAAGCGTAGACTTGGCCCAAATAGATATTATATTTAAGCTTAGTATAGGCCCTATTAGGTCATGTATATAAACATAAATGACCTATTATTCATGTATATAAGCGTAGAAAACTCACCATTAAAATATGCATATAACCGTAGGATAGATCCTATCAAAACATGTATAGAAGCGCCCAATTAAAACTTGTATTTAATCAGGCTAGGTTCTAGTAAAACATTTATATAAGCGTAGGCTACGCGTTATAAAACATTCTATGAACATATGCTACACCCTATTAAAACATACATCTATCTATCTATCTATCTATCTATCTATCTATATGAGTAGATGTCTTCCATAAAGGTTGTCTCCGTACAATCTGTAGTCTAACGTTTGATGATCAAGTGCCAAAAGCTGACCCTTTTGAGAAATGCAAGATTAGTACCATCGAGGCCTTCATAATGCTACGTTGGGCTGGCCATGTGGCCAGGATGAGTGACGATCGCATACCAAAAGTTCTTTTTTACAGTGAACTCCATAGTGGTCATAGAAATGTTGGAAGTCCTTGATTCAGGTATAAAGATAAACTGAAGAGCAATCTTTCTTGCGTCAACATTCCATTCAAGAACTTTGAAGAAGTAGCTATGAAGAGATCAGTGTATCGTCCTTGCTGCCATTCAGGAATAATGCACCATCAAGAAGTAAGCATCAGTCGACTACAAGAAACACGAAAGCAAAATAAGACAGCTAACAGTGTTCCTGCTGCACTTGGATACAATACACTCTCCTGTACTGTTTGTGGTCTTTTGTGCAATTCTCGAGCCGGTCTTAAAAAGTCATACCCATCGTAGGCATGCAGATAATTAGTTCGTGGTCGTCGGAACCTCATACGTCGAACTCGATGGGAGAGTCCATCATATATATACATGTATATCAAATCATGTATAGAAGCATAGGCTAGATCCTGTTAAAATTTGTATATAAGCGTAGAATAGGTTCTATTAAAACATATATATAAGACTAGACTACCCCCAATTAAATCCTGTATATAAGCATAGGCTAGGCCCTATTAAAATATCCCTATAATTATAGGCTACCTATCTATTATAACTTTAGAAAATGCAGATATTTTAATCTTACTTTTGTAAAAAGTATACTTGTCCTGTATTCTAAGATGTGTTTAATCCTAAATCGTGAGCGTTAAGTTTCAAAATATAAATGACTAGCAGTAGAGCCCGGCGTTGCCCGGGGATGTAACAGTAAGAGATAGATCAAGTATCGACCATCATAAAGACTAAAAAATAAAATTGATAAAGAAATTCTTTAAGGTTGATGGACACACATGTCTTGTTTTTTTTTTTTCTTTTTTTACGGATTGGTCAAACCCTAACTCAAACATTGTTTTCAATCGTTATGAGTCTACCGATTAAACAGAATTTTATTATAAACTATTGTCTTGTAAATGGAATTTTTAAAGCATTCTGAATGTAAAAATAAAGAAAAAAGTGTGGAAGACAATAAGAAACATTACCTGCCAAAAAAAAGTGAAGTTTTGTTGAAATCGGTTGAAAAATGTAGGAAATCCAATCCCATATATAAATGAACACACACACACACACACACAAACACACACACACACACACACACAAACACACACACACACACACACACACACAAACACACACACACACACATACACACAAACAACCTGCGTTTTATAAGTATAACTCGATATGAGTTGTCCCCCTTTCATTCTGGCAACAGAATCGTGTTTTATTGTGTTTTCAGATTGATTTCATGCAAAAAACAATTGTTTTTCCAATTTTTGGCACTGTCAGAACCATCGCAAGGTAATTTTATGCAGTTCTGTGAAATTTTGTTGAAATCAGTTGAAAAATATGGGAAATCCGATCCAATATATAAACGTACAGATACACACACACACACAATCTGCATTTTATTATAAGTAAGATTTTAGCTTTCCTGTGGTTGAAATGTGGATTGAACGGGTTTGCGGCATCTAACATTTTCTATAAATCCGCTTAGTTAAGTTAATGTTATGTTCTATTGTAGGCCATTTAGAATTATCTGTTTTTATTGTTAACCGGAAGATGAAATTCAGAGCCAATCTCACCGACTTACTTGTACATGTCGCAAAAGTTGCAGTGACTCAGATAAAGGTATGTTAAAGCTGTCATAGGTAAAGGTGAAAATGTGTAATTTGCCTTCCATACCTGGAAGAATGCAATTCGAATCAACGGCAATAAATTGACAGATTTGATGATGTCGTTTATTGTGTGTATAATCATTTCGAAGTGTATTCGGTCTTTTCAATTTTCACTGCTCAGTGGTAATTGATCTAGCGAGACCTTGATTGTTAACCATTAAACCACTTCGAAGCGCCCTGTTAACTGTTGATAAATGTATTAAAAACATGCTGGCCATCTTTGCAATGCGTCCATATTAAAAACATCGTCAGTATATCTATAGTAATGAATGGCTTCCAGATATCCAAATATCAATTTTTCTTCAAGAATATGCCTGAAGATGTTCTCAGAACCAGGTTCGATTGAAAATGTTAAAACTGATTTTCGCTAAATTCAAAATTCTGAATCAAAACAAATCGAATGATATACCAAATATCATGCAGAAACTCACCCTGAAGAGAACTTCGACGTGGTGCAATGGTTAGCAGGCTTACCTCGTTAAATCAATCACGGCTGAATAAGCGTCATAGCTGGAACCATACTTTCAGCCTTGTGTCATATCTAAGTTACGCTTAGTAAATCACAACTGAAAATCAGTGGCGCGTACAAAAATCGCAGATAAGGACCCTGTAAGATGGGAGAGGTTAGAGTATTTCTTATACCAATGTTCACGGAAAACAATGTCCAAGAAGTTTGATGTATGTGCGTAAGAAAAGGTAAAAGGTGAAGGAAAACTAAAGAAGCGAATTAACTGTGAGATGCCGATACAAACTATCTTTTACCTTAAAATATAGTTTAAACTTTTTTTTTTTTTATATAAAACAATTACGTATTGCAATTTTATAGTAATCATTTTATTAGTATATAATGGTACATCCTCTACGGGTAATTTACTTTAATTGATTTATTCAACTTTAATATTGCTACGTTTTGCCGTCTATTCAGTATTATTAAAATCGTATTCCACATTTTTAATTTTATCTTTAGGTCCCTTAAGAAGCTCACTGAATATAAAAATTAAAAAAAAAATGTATCCCCCACCAGTTCAAGAAATAGAATGTCATATTTGGCTATATTCGTAATACATTTGTCGCTGTCAAATGCTCCACAATCGTTCAAGGATTAACAGGTCTAAGCACCTGTTTATCGTGACATGAAAATATAACTCACCCACTTCCACCCTATTTTAACGTAAATCTGACTTTTAGTTGGTTAATCGAGACACACCCACAAGTATATTTTTAATTCTGACCTTAAGCCACACCACCCTTTAACTGTTGGAGAAGAGGTAACGATTTGTTTTTAAAATTCCCTAAAAAATAATTTTTATCACCGGTTACCATCTGAGGAAGTACAATCATAATATTGAAACATGAAAGCTTCCTTTGTAGCGATTTCAACATGTTTTTATTATAATTATAAGTATTATAATGTTTTTTATTATATAAAAAAATATATTTATTAATCTATAGTTTATAGCTCTGTTATATTGCATCGAGCACTATTTTATTAATCTCAGCGCTCGATGGAAGATATGCAGCTGTCCGCATGTTCACGATAAACGATTATGTTATACGACATATATATTTCAACAAGGTCTCTTTCCTTGTCAATGCACTTAATCCAGTAGTGAATATTAGGTACAAAGATCAAGCATTATACAGTTAAAATTTCTGATAAAATTTCAGCTCTGAATCAGGTGACGGATATACTGAGTTACCAACGTGTATATACATGGTGCGATGTGTAAATTGTCGCTAGTTTATATGTCGAATTTCGCGCATGCGCGTTGTTTGTTTTTGATTTTATGGACTGCAGATATAGTAGGGTCAGTTGGGCACCGTCTATGAGAAAAAGAGCACCATAACGCAATTCACTCTGCCAGAAATGTGGGAATGGCATGCTGTACTTCTTGGCATTCGCGCCGGAATCTCCAATACGAACACTTAAGAGTGTTTGGATGTCAACCTGAGAACAGTGCAGAGGATTCGGAAAGATTTGGATGAGTCTAATGGTGATTACGAAGGTGTTTGAAGTGGTTTCTAGTGTTGGTGACGTTAAGCCTCCGTTAATTTTCCCACAGGTCCTCAGACTTAACACGGAGGCTTACATTAAGTGCCTTGAGGTGGTGATACTACCCTGTTTTAAGAGGGTGGCTGCAACAGGACTCTGCATCATGCTACACAAGCAGGAGACTCAGTCATGGCTGGCAGGCAATTTCTGCGACCATATCACCCCTTACATCTGGCCACCTAACTCCCTAGACTGCAATCCCCTTGATTATAATGTGCGGGGCGCAGTTGAGCGAAAGACCAGCAAAACTCCTTGTAACACCAAAGATGAACTGAAGGCAAGGATTATGGTAGTATTCACCAACTTAAACAAGGAGACCGTCCAGAAGAGTTGCAGGAGATGCCGAAGTCATCTACAGGTCGTGGTTGAAGCCAATGGCTATTTTATTAAATAAACTTACTCTTTAGTATTTCAAGATATTTTTGTGTAATTTTGGTAAATATATCTGTTAAAATGACGTGTCAATATTATTTTCATTTTTGCGTAATTTAGACTACAATTTATCCATCGCATTATATATATATATATATATATATATATATATATATATATATAAGATCCGTAAAAAACGTGTGAATTTCTTTTCATTTTTCATTTCAGCTTTTGGAAGTAAAGTCTGATGATCCAGAACCCTGTTAAAGGGGTTATGGTGAAATAGCTTATTACATGGAATCTTAACGTGGTCTGTCTTTTTTAAACAATACAATATATATATATATATATATATATATATATATATATACCGGGTGTAACAGTAAAATTGTCCAAATCGTGTAACAGCAAAATTGTCTAATTGTTAAATTAAGATCTGAACCGTTGTATCTTAAAAATGATTAAAGATATATTACTGGCATTCTCCGAGTTTTTTCTTTAATAACGCTATTGGACTCTACTTTGAGCAATAAAAATGTATAATTACTAAGCTTAACATAAGAATCGTAATGAAATCGATCATAAACGAAAATGATATGTCCATCATTAATTAATCATAGCTAAGGATCGGAAGCTCATAAAGGATTGAAATAAAGTTCAAATATATATATATTATTCCAGGATCATTTTCCAGCTTATTCAAGATGATCTTTGGCCCCTCTAATCTTCTAACTTCGTGTTCCGGTGTAACAAGCTGCCTAACAGGTTTCATATACAATTTCATTTTCAAGCCTTTTTTCATTACTCTTTGGACTGTCATAGCTGAAACTTGTCTCTCAAGTGCCAAACGTCTTATGAATTGGATCTTTTCTAATTGACCTCTTTAGCTCTAAGTTAAAACGATGATCTTTCTTCCTGTTGTGAACTCTTGATCCAGTTTTTTCTCGCTACTGTTCCCTCTTTCAAAACTTATTCACCGTTCTCTTGATGATTCTGGAATGGTCTTTAAAGATGGAAGCCAAAGTATAAAGATTGGTACCATTACTGAAGGCATGAATGATATTTTTCCTCACGCTCATTTGGGAAGACATAGTGGGGCTGGCACAAAACGATTTAAGCCTGTTCTCTTTCTAGCTGAATAATTCAAAGGGTCTTTCAGTGATTCTTATGATAAATGGTGTGTGTGTGTGTGCGTGCGTCTGTGCGCAAAGGTTCACAATGAAATAACGAATAATATGACACATGGCACAGTGGATAAAGGCCACATGGCACAGTGGATATAGGCGTTGGTTAGATCCAGTGACAACCCGAAGGGTTCTGAGTTCAATACCTGCTTAAGGCAGTGGAGAACTTGGAGAGAGGAATTAACAGGAGATAACTGATAACTGACATCCATTACATATGGCACGTGGAACTAGAACAGACTAGTGAAATAAAGGGTTCAGTTGGACATTCCAACCACATGAAGAAGGCCAGAGCGCACAACGGCCGAAACGATGTGATAAATATGGCAACAAAGATGAGGACAATAGTCCGAATAATGTAAATACTATACATAATACCTCATCTCAGAAATATAGACAGATGGAAAATAATAAAAATCTGGAAAAAGGGTGTCAATTTTTCAAAATTAATTTTAAGAAAGAGAAATTCTTTAATCCTTACTTCTAGTCTTTCTTTTTTGTTTTCTTTTCTTTTGTTTGCTTATTTTATTCTTTCTTTCTTCCTTTCTTTCGTTCTTCCTTTCTTTCGTTCTTTTTCCTTTCTTTTATATTCATCAATTTATTGATTCTTTCTTTCTTTCTTATTCTTTTATCTTCTTTTAATTTTAATTAAAGTGATTTTCTCTTTCTTTTTTTCCTGTTTCCACTCCTTTCTCTTCTTTTCATTCTTTTTCTTTCTTTCGTTTTTTTTTTCTTTATTTTATATTCTTCAATTCATTTTTTCTTTTTCTTTCTTTCTTTCTTTCTTTCTTTCTTTCTTTCTTTCTTATTCTTTTACCATCTTTTAATTTTAATTAAAGTGATTTTCTCTTTCTTTTTTCCTGTCCTTTCCACTTCGCTGTCTTCTTTCTTTCTTTCTTTCTTTCTTTCTTTCTTTCTTTCTTTCTTTCTTTCGTTCTTTTTTCTTTCTTTTATATTCATCAATTCATTCTTTCTTTCATTCTTTCATTTTTTTCTTTCTTTTTTCTTTTTTCTTTCTTTCTTATTCTTTTACCATCTTTTAATTTTAATTAAAGTGATTTTTCTTTTCTTTTTTTCCTGTCCTTTCACTTCGCTTTGTTTTCTTTCTTTCTTTCTTTTCTTTCTTTCTTTCGTTCTTTTTTCTTTCTTTTATATTCATCAATTCATTCTTTCTTTCATTCTTTCATTTTTTCTTTCTTTCTTTTTTTCTTTCTTTCTTTCTTATTCTTTTACCATCTTTTAATTTTAATTAAAGCGATTTTCTCTTTCTTTTTTCCTGTCCTTTCCACTTCACTGTCTTCTTTCTTTCTCTCTTTCTTTCTTTCTTTCTTTCTTTCTATTTTAATTTATCTCATTTTCTCTTTCTTTTTGACATCAATTCCTTTTCGCCGTGTTCGTACAACAACAAGCCCGTTCTGATCATCTTCCTCGTGTCCAGCGTCAATTAATTGCCGTAAGCCCATCTCAAACGCCGCCTTTTATTATTGCCTACTTTCTGGCCACACACAGCTGCCAGCACCTGTTACTTATTTTTTTGACACTATCCTCATCCCGCTAAGACCTATGTCAAACACAACAGCGGACGATATTTCCATCAAAATTGATCGCCCCTTTTAAACAACAGAACTGAATTAATCATGCTATTTGAAGCGATTTCGTTGGCCTAGTTTCTGGCAAGAATAAAAAAAAGAACCTTTTGACTTTAGACCCTTCGTGCAATGCATCATGGGATTGTTTCACGGAAATAGAACTGTGCTTTTACGTACGAATTCGATGCAAATGTACGCTTTTATTTTAGTTTATATTTCATTTTAGCAATCGTTTTTTATAGGGGATTTCTTTTACACTATGTCAGATTTTATTATGCATTTTTTCATTATATGTATTAACTTGTTACCTCCACTAATTCGCTGAAAAAGTAGCATAGCATGATGAAAAAAAACGCCAAACTTAAAAAAAAAAAAAAAGTTTTATCGTCAACATGCTTATATTAGTAACAAGATGAAAGACCAAAGTATTTTTTTATTATTTTATTAAATTTTTTCATGCTTTCTATCACGTTTGAAATTTTGGTTAAAAATCTCTTGTTTTTTGTTTTTTTTTGTTTTTTTTTACATCAGTGGTCTACGTAATATTTACTATTGGTATTTTAACCTTTTTTTTTTTCAAGCGAAAAACACATTGATTTGGAAATTCTTGCAAAAATCAAATAATTGTTGAATTTTAATAAAACTTTCAGACCTTATTCAGAAATGAATGAAATTATTTTAGACATGTTTTTTTTTAAGTCATGATAAACATATCTCTTTTACATCTGTTACACCCCATCCTTACTTAATTTTACGAAACCTCAAGAAATTCAATCGCGTGCCTTTTAGTGATTATATCCGTTAAAAGCAGAAGACTTTGAAAAATATAAATCATCGATTTTTTTTGTAAAATCGAAATACACACTTACTCAAAAAGCTCTGAATTGTAAAATACAAAACCCAATAAAACTAAGACAATATTCCATTAGAATAGAATTTAATAGCTTTTATGAATAATATATGTTAAGGACAATATTATCTGAAGCCAAAATATTTTTTCGATGAACAATTAATTTTTACAAGAATTGTGTTTTTTTTCAATTTTAAATATAAAATGTGATAAATGTGTTAAATATTTTAAAATTAAATTTCAATTCATGCCTTTTAGGGAATTTTGTTATTAAATAGATCTATTTTTAAAGATCACAAATTTGAAAGCTTATTACAATCTGCGATACACAAGTATTTTAAAAAATATTTTTGACTGCAAAAAACGTTTTAAAAAGGCTTTTTCCAAATATATGGATGGACGTTTCAGACATAAATTTCACGTGTTTTAAGAGTTTTTTCTCCGGACAGCAAGAACATGTCCCCAGAAAATTTTTTGTTTCCCTTCTGGTGAGCACGTGTCAAATTTTCTGACTGACCTTCGTCGTCTCATTTTCACCATTTTTATTTTCATTTGTACATCCTATTTCACTAAATATTTTAATTTATTTTTTTTTAAATATAATTAATTTATTGTTTTTTTGGTCATAGACATACTGCAATTATTAATTATTTTCTTTTTTAGATTCAATTTTAGGAACGAAAATAGTTCAACCTTTGGACATATCTTCTTAAAAATAAAGTACCTAAAAATCAATAAAATATTAGACTTTTGAAAGTATTTAATTTTTAAGAATAACTCTATAGTTAAATAAGCTGGTTTACTTAAAATTGGAAAATACTGTCATTTCTGTCCTTCCGTTCGATAATTTCCTCTCACGTAAGCTGTCAATACATTGACGTAAACGTCAAATAACACCTCCAAAACAAGTCACCACGATTAGACAAGCTTCTCTTATTTTCAACTAAATATTTTTCTGCTAAAAAATTAAGTAATGTTTGTTTCCAGTTACATTAATAAAATTTTATTTTTCTAATTTTCCTTAATTAATTTTTGAAGAAGGTGTTTATTTTTACAAGATTTTTAAACGGAGAATTTAACTTTTGTTTATATATTTGTAAAAAAATGGCGGATATCAACCAGTTTTGGCAATTTTGCTGACTAAAAAAAAAAAACAAGATTATTGACTAAAATTTCGGACGTGCTAGGAAGAATTAAAAATTAAAAAAAAAATAATCAACAAAATACTTTGGTCTTTCCTCTTAATAATAACGTAACCCGATAAAAAAATTGTTTTCGTCAAGTTTGGGGCATTTTTTCATCAGGGCATGCTCTTTTTGTAGTGAATTAGAGAGGATACCTAGTATTAACCAAACGATGTTGGTAAATATCTTTATGCCCTAAATACTGAACGTGAAAAAATGACGCTGTCTCCGCCTGCGACAGTTCGCCCAACTCATGTGTCGTAAGAAATGAACTCACTGCGCGTATTTCTAGGGTTGGCACATCTCTACGAGTCTGCGTTTTTACCGAGGAACCATTTTTGGGTCACCATTGCCATCCAAGACTTAAGAAACACTATCAGCCCATTAGCTCACCAATCAGTTTTGAAATCGGTGTCTTTCACCTAGACTGGCTGGCAAACAATGCTAGAGAGCTTAGTTTGACCTTTTATGTTATCTATAACTTAGAAGAGATGAATCCATACCTGTCTCATTTGTGTGAAAGTGAATGTGATGAATTTGGCCGGTCTTCGAACTCGGTTTGCTGATTTCAGTTTCCAAGTCGTTAACCGCTACCCTACCCTCATATCTACACGTAACTTTCATTTAACGACATGTTTTTATTTATTTATTAGAAATGTGTACAATAACTAGTTCCTCTCGTAAGATTTTATTCTGCAACTCGATAATTATTTGCAGTCGGAATATTTTTTTTTTTTAATTATTACCATAAAGTCTCGGCCGTTGTACCCTCCGACCTTCTTCGGGTATGTTATCAATCTCTGTAACGTTCAGGGTTTTGCCGGTGAAGGTAGATTAAATGAAGTTCTGTTTGAAATTCTATGAAGGTTACCCGAATAAGGAGGCATCGGAATAAGTCCTGATGATAGAGCGGCTGAAACGATGTTATAATATTGTAAAGGTTGTAAATAATGTAAATAATGATAACTTCTCACCCCTGAAATGCAGGCATAAAATCAAACTTTTTCACAACACACACACACACACACACACACACACACACACACACACACACACACACACACACACACACACACACACACACACACACACGCTCAAAATAAAATTATGGGCTGGATTAATTTGTTTTTTAAGGTTTATCAACCCTTTGTGGGTTATTTAAAGCCGAAACATACTTTGGATTGTAAAAATACGTTTTTGAATGAATATTGCAGTAACAATTCTGTGGAGATATTGATTTTTCCAGATACAAATAGTACTATTTAACCCATTGTTGGGGGAGAAGTGATGGATTCATACCTTTCCCAAGATTATTTGTGCCTAAGTGAATATAACCAACCCAACTCATCACACATATCTTTGTGTGTAAGCAAATATATGGATATAGATCCGACAGTATGAAGAAAAATATATACGAAAAAAAAACAAAAATCCTTATATGCAATTATGCAAAAAACTGTCACTCATGCAAAAACTGTCACTTAAAATATGTGGGTGAAACATGGAGGTCCGTAAAATCTCGTGTTTTCGAACATAAACGAGATATTGGCCTCGGAAATTTAAACAATGCTATAGTTGTACACACAACTAAAGCAGATCATAATTCGATTTTGATTCCGTGAAGATTTTAAAAATATTTTCATAATAAAATCTTAGGCGGATTTATGAAGCAGGCATAATATCCATCTCACGCACGGTGAATACTAGACCTGGCTTCTTTAGTATTTCCCCCTTTTCTAGCGAGATTAATGCTCGACAAGCGTACATATAAATTGTATATCAAAATAGAATTTTCTCATTTTTCATTAAAAAAACTCAAATTTTAGGAATACGTTTTTCACAGCGTCGCCCACGTGACGACAGCGTGACCATGTTTTAAACGGACGCTGATCTTATAAAACTTTCAGTTATTTGTTTGGATAAGTCTTGTTCTTATGTACATCGTCTTTGTCATGTTGTATTGATAATGTTATAATTTATGAATATGTCCTGAAGATGGTTTATTAGACCGAAACGTCCGACGTTGACATATTAACATTAAAACAGCATAATTGTATATAAGGATTTTTGTTTGTTTTTTCCGTATATATTTTTCTTCATATCTTTGTGTATACGGCCATCTATATATAATGTAGCAATGAATATTAATGTATTTAATTTTATTTAATTTTATATTTTATTTTTTATATATATATATATTATTTTTTATTTTATTTTTTATACATTTCATTAATTTATTTTTATATATTTATTTTATTTATATTTGATTTTATATACGCAGTACAATATAGCAATTTATATTAACTGACAAAAATATATAATTTTTTGTGACGTATGGTGGCCGTTAATGATTAAGACTTCAAGACTCAAGACTTTAATGTTAAGACTCAAGATTTTAATGTTAAGATAAAACAGTATTTAATTATAACCGCAAATAAATACTTAACAAGAACAAAGAAGTAAAAGTCAACCAAAAATAATTAACCATTTCAGTGAATACCTTGTTAATAGCGGGGCACTGCTTAACGCCCGGTAAGTCCTAAATCAAAACCCAAACCATCGACGCACAATAATTCACACTAATTCGACTGGATAGTTCCACTTAATAGTCACTCAATAATCACTGCAGTCAGTAGCCTGACACCTCTATTTATACACCTGACGGAAAACATATATTTATAAATCTAGAGTGTCACGGTCGAACCCTGGTGTCGGTAGTTACTCATTTTCCTCCTCTATGATAATTATTAAATAAGTTGTATTAGATAAACTTTTACAAAGCAGAAACTATAATGTGAAATTGGAAAGAAAGCAATGGTAGCCTATACCCAGAATTCATTATAAAAATTCAGAATGTGAAATTAAAAAAAAAAACATAAACAATACCTCTATGTATGGATTGCTTTTAACAAAATTAGTCGATGAGATAAGCAAGTTAAACATACATTGGGTTAGTGCTTCTCAAACTCGTGTCCGAGGACCGATGCCGGTACGCGAACCACTAGCTACCGGTACACGGCCAATGTCCAGGCCATACTAAGGAATCATTTGTAAAGATCAAGGTTATATAAAATGCTTATTTTTTTTATTACTTTTTATATGTTTCGATATTGAATTATTTGTTTGCAAAATAAATGAAGATTAAAAAAATAGTTAACTTTTATTACTTTTTTCATTATATATATATATATATATATATATATATATATATATATATATATATATATATATTGTTGTGGTAGGATCCACGTAATTTGCATAGTGAGTACCGCCCATATAAATATGGTTGGTACCGGGAAGAGAGGAGGAATCAAGAGATTCAACCCGAGACTCTGCCCAACTGCGACTCAGTCAACACATTCTCCAGGAACGGTCTTACCAGGAATATACAAAAGACTATATGTAAATATTGCGTACACTTTCTTGTTTCAATACATTTTGTTCGAAGTACCTTTTGTGTTGCATTATTATTCCATGCATTAATCAAGTTTCAACATATATATATATATATATATATATATATATATATATATCGTTTCCGGTATAAATTAACATTACCACGAAATATTACAGGTACGTGACACATTGAAAAAAAATGCCGGTCCGCCATATCAGATAGTTTGAGAAGCACTGGATTACGTTGCACTAGAGATAGCTTTATCGAACACCGGAAGCTGCTTCTTCTTCATCGTCTTCTATGTGACGTGTCGCTTCAGGAAATCATGGCTCTCCACGATTTCCTCTTCTTTGTAGATCTTAGTATTGTTTGTCTTTTTTTTTTATCTCATCTGATCTCTGTTCTGTTAACCATTTACACAAGTTTGTTAGGTAGGTTATTCGCCGTTTTCAGCCGTCTCTCTTGCCTTCAGTATGTCCTGTGAGTGTCAGATTCTCCAAGCCTTCTTTTCTCATTATGTGCCCTAGGAATTTCAGCTGCCACGTACTGATTTGAAGCAGAAGTGTCGTTTTAGCTTACTTTTTCTTTAAAACTTTCTCGTTGCTCGCATGTTCAGCAAAACCATATTTTTTTTTTTGCTTCAAGGGGAATGTCTAACATTCACTGACATATCGACACTGCATGAGAGTTCAGCTCTCTCTGCTTTGTTTCCAATGGAATTTTCCTGTTTCTTAATACATTGTTTCTTAATACATTGTGTTTTAATACATTTAATACAAGGGTGGTCAAACTTGCTTCATGTAAAAGCCACATGCGATAAAGTCCTGATGTTTGAGAGCCTCAAGACATGAACAAAATGTGACAATGTCAGATATGACATACTTGATTTAACACTTTGAGCCCTGGTCACCGCTTTACCGGTGGTAGAGAAAAATGACTTAATACCAAGCCTACAGTTGAACGGTGGGTAAACAATTGTATCTATTTTTATATCTACCGTGAAATATTGCATACCAATTATTTGCGAATTTTGACTCAGTAGATCAGGAAGAAGGGTTAAAATTGTCCAGAAACGCGGGGCTCAAGCGGTTAAGTTCGTAAAAAAAATATTCTAAATAATTTAGAAAAAAAAATTGAATATATTCTATACATTATGTATATTCACTGATATATACGTAATAACTCTGTTATATAACATGGAGCACTGTTTTTATCACGTTTTTATATACGTACAAGTATATGTGCATATGCGTATTTCTATCTATCTATCTATCTATCTATCTATCTATCTATCTATCTATCTATCTATCTAAAAGGTTAATGGTCCGAGTTGAATCAGACCAGGAAACAGTAGTTTAAAAAGTGTTGAATACACGTGTGTAGACATATAAATAAAAGTAAAAATAACATGTAGAGCTTTTAACTTTAAAAATCAGGACGCCAACTAAGATACGCGAACTTGGTTTCGACCTGACGGTCCTGCCGGGCGATATTTTTAAAAATGAGCACCTTAACGTTCTATTTAAAAAAAACACAAAGAACAATACAAAATTATTTTTCAAAAATTAATTAACAGGCGCATGACGATCGAAAAACATATTGAGTGTAAAGTGTAATATTATATCTATCTATCTATCTCTCTCTCTATCTCTATATATATATATATATATATATATATATATATATATATATATATATATATATATCGTTGTGTACGTTTGTTTGGGAGAGCAGTAATTTTTGTTAAGAAAGCTGAAATAGAAAAAAAAAACCTAGGCGTAGATTAATATTTGGGTAATATTCAATGGCGGCACTCTCTAGAATTTTCCTTAATTGATTCTTACTTTTCTATGGCGGCTTTCCGTGGCCTAATGATGAACCATACCCATGTTTTACCTGACTGACACATGCCAGATAAGGCATACCTCCTTTAAGGGCGAATGCAAAACCTCCCTCCCACTCTGACTTAATTATTTCTTTATTATTTCTTCATATTTTCGTTGCTTACAAGTTGAAGAGGCCATCTTTCGTCACAACATTTGCACTGCATTAATGTAAATGACATAAGTGCGGCCTTCTTAATCCCCTTACATCATGGCCTCAATCTTCTGATATTCCTTTGTAACCTTTGCTAAAGGAAATTTTTTTTATCTTTCTGTCTCCCACCATTCCTTCCCTCCGCATTTGTGTCCTCCCCCTACCGTAGCATAATATCTGTTACGTAGCGGTGGCATGACCGTCTATGACTAGCTTAGACAAGTTCTGACCAGTTTAGTCAAGCTATGGCCAGCTAAGACCACCTTAGACAAGCTAAGACCAGCTTAGACCAGCGGCCCGAATGGAAACACTCCGGTCCTCACGTTAAAAACGGACCTTGTGTCACAACCTGGCTCAGTGTGGGGTTAAGTAAATCTCGAGAGGGGGAGGAATGAAGAGCTAAGCCCCCCACCACCACCACCACCAGCACCACCGGATTCTTGGGAGGGATTAGCCGAGGAGGAGGCGGAGGAAGAGAAGGAGAAGGGATTTTTTTCCGTCGGAGCAGATGCTGCAGTTGTAGTATCTGTTCCGTTTCGGAGGCTTTCTCTCCTCCCTTGCGTTCCCCTAACCATTGCTTGACATCTGTTACGTAACGGTGGTATGAACGGCTATGACTAGATTAGACAAGCCATGACCAGATCAGACAAGCTAAGAACAGCTTAGACCAGTGGCCTGAGTGGAAACACTCGGGTCCCCACGTTAAAAACCGACCTTGTGTCACAACCTGACTCAATGGGCAGGAGCGGGCCAGTAAATGTCGAGTATAGAAGGACAAGACGTAGAATGGATAGCCTTATTAAGACATTCCCAGATGTCTTGTTAATATCTTTGAACTCTTAAATAATGCCATGCATGTTTTTCGTTTTTAGTTGGCATTGAAAATAGCGCCCAAATCATGATATTTTTTTCTTCGAAAAATGATATTTTTTTAAAAACTCGCAAGGACTAAATAATTACAGTTTGATTTATTGACACCGATATTAATGGTTCCAACGTTTTTTTTGTGTTTCACTCCAAGCAAGGCGGGAAGCCACTAGGACGCAAGGGGATACAGAAAATTTGGAGCAAGATCAGATAGGAGTGATAGAAGAAAGGATGAGGAGAAGGGTAGTGGATAGATCAAGGCAACTGGAGATGTCGATTGACATTACATTTGAATAGCTGGAGATTATAGCTATCAGGGAAACTGGAATAGGGAAGGGAGTTCCACAGGCGAGAGGTGCGAGGTATGAAGCTATTGGAGTAGAAGAGACGGCTACATTTAGTAGTTTCGACAATGAAAGGGTGAGAGCGAGATGTCAGCCTCGTAGGGAGCTTGAATTCAAGAAGTCTGGGAACCAGCGAATGCAGCTCCTCGGAACAATTGCCATGAAAGTATTTGTAAAAAAAAAGACAGAGAGGCGACAAGCGTCTGTGAGAAAGTGACAGTAGACGAGATGCCAGAGCAGGGCCAATTATATTGCATATCCGCCTCTGGAGCCTATCAAGAACCCCGAGGGCAAACAGAAGGGCTCCAGACCATATGGCAGCAATACTCCATGCAAGGGCGAATTGTTGATTTGTAGATCTGGAGGATCGATTCCGGGGAGAAAAATTTCCTTTCGCGGCACAGGGAGCCAACTTTCCTTGCGGTGGACAGCAGTCAACGTGAGACCGAGAAGCCGCAGAGAGTTGCTCTCGAGAAGTTGAGCGTCAGACATTCTAATGGAGGGCAGGGAAGGATCTCTGTGGTGATTAATAGAGAGCAGTTTTGTTTTTGAAGCATTAAAGTTGACCAGCCAATTCCTGTCCCAGTTCACAACCGATTGGAGGTCCTTTTCGAGACGCACGGCCAGTTTTCCCCCCAAACGCAAAGTAAGACTGAAAACAGCGACAGATATTGGAAGGATAAGGAAGGTTGTTGAAAAGTTACGACAGGGATGATTCGTAAGCTCAGCTGTTGATTTATTTAAAAGCGCCAATACAAAGAAACATTATTAGAAATGATATTTTCATGAATAAAGATTATAGATTCCCCGAACACATAAAGAACAGTAGCTTAAAGGCCTTAAGTTCTTTGAACATGTATTTATACAGGAAAATAATTAATTCAACATGAACAGTTATTAAGTTAATGTTGTTTTAAGCGAGAATGTTACACAAGAATTGAGGACTTGGACGACAATGGCTCTCCACAATTTGTACGGGTTAGCAAATTTTGCCTTTTTGTTATCTCTCCTAATACTTGTTCTGTCAACCATTTACACAATATCGTTAGGAAGGTCATTCGGTGTTTTCCTTTGTCCCTCTTGGCTTCAATATAGCCAGCGAGCGAATTTCTCCAAGCCCTATTTCCACATTCCCAGTTATAGGTAAATAGCAGGATAAACTGGGTTATATAGCCTTGGGTAGCAACCAGTCTGGGAGAAGGTAACTCTGAATTCAAAACTGGCCTGGAGAGGTATGGGCTTCGTCAGGCTATCCTGCCCAAGAAACATCATTTCTACTGTGGTTGCAGTATATGAGGTTCCCCTAGGAACCTGATCATTCACCGAAAGCTTGATTTCAGAAATAATCGTTAACACTTCAGAAGCTGGCCCAGATAAATGGAAGCCATATTGTTTGTTTGATAGAGCCTGCCTGTTAGGTGAAAGTCTTAACACATTTAGAGTTGATTAGAGAATATGGGACGTTGCCAAAAAGAAGAAATAGACTAATAGACAGATGGTTAGAAGGATCAGACGGTTCGATTGAGTTCTTAAAAACAGGAACTAGAAAAGTGGATTTTCAACAATCAGCAAAGCAAGAAGCAGCAAGGTAATCATTTATTGTAGATTTTTGGCAAGGACAGGAACCATTTCAAAAGCACATTTATTTAGGATAATTGCAAGGATACTATCAAGGCTTCATGCATTCTGGGGCTTCAATCTAAGGATGATAATTATATGTACATCACGAAATAGACGCAGTTCTAACTGGAAAGTGAGGCAAAGATGCTCTATTAAGCGTGGGTCCACCAGGGCTCTATCATTGGCCTACTATGTTGTTACTTTTTATCAACGATCTTCCCAATGACATCACTTCTCTACTTGATATCTATGCTGATGACACAGCAATTTCCTCCGATCTTAACGGTAAATCGGATAGATTCAATAATGTTAAATTGATAGTTGATATATAAAAAAATGACTATTAATCTGTTTGTTAACTGGGGCAACGAATAGCTTGTTAATGTGAACGCTACAAAAACGAAACCGTTCAATCTCCTCGTTTTTTCTAAACCAGTTCTTTCTTTAGTTCTTTCTTTCTTTCTTTATCCATCTTTCTATTTCATTATCCTCCCTCTTTCTTTCTTTCTTTTTTTTCTTTCTTTCTTTCTTTCTATCTATTTCAATCTCCTCTCTAATTCTAAACCAGTTCTTTTTTCTTTCTTTTTCTTTCTTTCTTTTTCTTTCTTTCTTTCTTTTTAATCATCTCATTCTGTCGTTTCTTCATCTTTTTATTTCATTATCCTCTTTCTTTCTTTCTTTCTTTCTTTCTTTCTTTCTTTCTTTTTTTCTATTTCAATCTCCTCTTTATTTCTTTCTTTCTTTCTTTCTTTCTTTCTTTCTTTCTTTCTTTCTTTCTTTATTTCTTTCTTTCTTTCTTTCTTTCTTTCTTTCTTTCTAATCATATCATTTTGTCGTTTCTTCATCTTTTTATTTCATTATCCACCCTCTTTCTTTCTTTCTTTCTTTCTTTCTTTCTTTCTTTCTTTCTTTCTTTCTTTCTTTAATAATCATAATTTCCGTTTTACTCAACTGCTTGTAATAACAAATGTGTCATTTATCTTTTAGTCCTGAGACAAAAGTTGGATACTAACACACCAAAATATTCAATGTAAAAGGCATACATCACTACAGTCGCCCCCACCCACGCACAACCACGAAAAAAAATGAAATCCATGAAATAGAGATAATGTTATGCATATTGCGAGATCGTCGGGCTAAAATACATTTAGAGTTCTTTAAATGCAAAGAGAAAGCTAAATTTACTATGACGTAACTAATTACTCCTGCCATAATAGTAAGCCAGGTGGATTCGATAAGGTCAAATTTGCAATTGGGGTCAAAAGTAACTATTAATATGTTTGTTAACTGGGGCAAGGAATGGCTTGTTAATTTTAACGCCTCCAAGACGAAACCGTTTTCTTTTAATCATTTTAGAGGACTATTTGTACTTTTTTGGTTTGGAGCTTCTGTTATATTTTATAAAGTATCTTGATAAAATCCAAAGAATAATCTATAAAGTCATCAGTCCTCTGCTTTAGTCGCTTCCCCGCCGGTGAAACATAGCTTTCCTGTGCCTTTTTATATAAATATTTTCATAGTAATTGTGAGCTTTCCTTTTTTGGTATCTAGAATAAACGAATTTAATCGCTGTACTAAATCGGAACTTAGTTATCGTTTTAAAGTTGAGTTGGCTAGATGTAACCGTAAGTTCTATGCTAATAGTTTCTTCACTTGCTCGTCTCGCTTGTGGGACTCTCTTCTGGCTGGATTTTTTTTAGTCAACTCTTGATATTTAATATTTAAATGCGATGTCAATCGTTATCTTCTGTCTCTGAATCCTGTTCTTTTAGTTTCCTCCCCCTTTAATAATATTTTTTTTTCTCAGACTCTTTCACTTTTAGTAGTTTTATCAACATACGTGGAATGAAATGATTAGAAAATCTATTTTGTTTTACAGCGTAGAGATTCAAGCCCTCAACCAGTTTTGAATTCAGTTTTTCTTGTAGACTGGTTAATAACAAAAGACACAAAGTTAAGTCCACCCTGCTTTTAAAGAGCTGGATGGGACAAATATGTATTATTCTGATGAAATTAAATTTATTAAAAGATTCATTGTTACCATGGACATTTCAGGACGTTGACGATCATGGCTCTCCGCAATTTCCAATCCTTTGTATCCCTTAGTACATTTTATCCTTTTGTTATCTTTGCTAAACCCTGTTTTGCCATACATTTACACAGTTCTAGGACAGTTGCATACCTGGACATTTACCTCCCGGACAATTGCGTTACCAGACAATTGTGTGTCTGCACAAATCGTCCCTAGACAAATGCGTCCCTGGATAATTGTGGACCTCTGATAATTTTTGAAGCTTTTAAAGGCAATTAGAATAAATTTTGAAAAAAGTATAGGTAATAATCATAATTTTAAAAAAAGAAGAAAATTAAAAGTTTTTTCTTTTGTTTGCCATTATGTTTTTGTTTCATCGGCGTTTTTCTTAGTGGTAGATGTAATTTTCCTCGTCCACAAATATTTTTTCTACTAGTGTTTGACTTTCGGAACTTAGCCATGGGTTCCAAATAAAAATATCTCTATCTATAAAAGGCCGGATGTGTGTGTGTGTGTGTGTGTGTGTGTGTGTGTGTGTGTGTGTGTGTGTGTGTGTGTGTGTGTGTGTGTAACGAATGCACGGCCGCAATTTTCGACGGATTTGCACCAAAATTTATATGCACATGCTCCAAGTTAACGGGGAAGGCCAAGACCAACTTTGCATTTCCCAACTCCCATCGATAGTGGAAATAATCGATTTTTTCATGATTCTACGGCAGTTTTCATGTAGTTTGCGGCCATTTTCTACTAGCCATAGTGAAAGTCTATAGCTGGCTGCCACAAATAGGAAGGAAGATTCTATTGGCCAGCGTGAGAGTCAACAGCTGACTGACACGAATGTTAACTAGCATGCTCGCAAAAAAAAAAAAAAAAAAATCGATAGCTGCATTCATCACAAGTGAGAAAAATTTAAATCTACATGGCACTTTACTCCAATTGGCTCATTCACTTGCTTAAAATCAACGTTGATTTTGATTTCGCAGAACTGGGTTGGGTGTGAAAAAGTATTTGTTGTTAACATTCTTTTTTCATTCGGTTTTTTCCAGTTACAAGTCCTTTTTTTTAAAGCTGATCGTTTTGTGTTCATTTTGTTTAGTTCTTTTTTCCGTAACAGATCTAATGTTTAGTATAGAGCTTCGAAAAAATTCGCAGTGTGAGATAGGCAAGAAGTAAGGCATGTAGCAACATCTGCACGGCAAACAGCACTCCTTTAAAGGCAAGGAAGGGCAAAAAATATTTAAATTCAAGTGATAGCGATTGCTGTATGAGTCGTACGATTTTTGAATCAAGCACGGGCAACACCGGGCCATGCTGCTAGTAATCTATAAAATCCGGAATCTATTAGATGTTTGTGGTACGCACTGCTGGGATTTAATTTTATTCTGGTTTAAAAAAGAAAATTTTCACTCCTTTTTTATTTATGGTAACTACCTTTCTGTTTGTTTAGAGGAATTAAAGGTACTGGTGTGCTATATTTCTATATTAAACAACTCTTTAAAAAAATGGTAACTTCAAAAAATTATCAGAGGTACGCAATTATTCAGGAACACATTTATCCAGGGGTTCAAATTTCCAGGGACGCAATTGTCTGATACGCAATTGTACGGGACGCAAATGTCCAATACACAACTGTCTGTCTGTCCATCCCATTTACACAAGTTCGTTTGGCAAGTTATGCACTGCCCCCCCCTCTAGCCTTCAATATGTTCTGTGCTTGTCAAATGTTCCATGTCCTCTTTCTTCATTATCTACCCTAGAAATTTCAATTCTCTCTGATGTATAAATGTCCTTTTAGCTTCCATTTTCTTTAAAACCTCGTCGTTGTTCACTTGTTCAGTCTATGGTATTCTCAGTATCCTTCTGTAGAAGCACATTTCTTTTGCCTCAAGTCTGTTCTTTATATGTCCAGCATTCACTGCCAAATATCACGACTGATAAAACATAACAGTTCTGTACTCTTTTCTTCGTTCCTAACGTAATTTTCCTATTTCTTAATACTTTGCTTAGCTTTTGGAAGGCAGCATTCGCTATCCCAATGGGCCTGGAAATCTATATAAAGCTACTTATGCTTTATTCTGGTAAATAAAATAAAATTTATAAATACTTTAACTGCTACGTTGGATATGTGAATGACATGTGTTTTTTTATTAGAGTTAATATTTGAAATTGCTATATAAGATTACTTATGCTTTATTTTGGTAAATAAAATTAAATTTATCAATAATAATAATATAAAGGTGACCTGACGATTGCGTCCAGCATGAAACAGCCTGTCGTCTCTGAGTGTTGACTTCAATGTTCACTTCTATATTTATATTTAAGTAATAATATATAAATTCATTGCAACTTTGGGTATACGAAACGAATATTGACATATTTTTTTATCAGTAATTGCTATATACTAAGATTTATGCTATGTGTATAAAGGTTTTATTGCTTTTTGATTACGTACCCACTATTATGCTAATGAACAGTTAAGTAAAAATCTGTTATTGACAGCGATGTCATTGGTTCAAACTCTTCCCGCCAAAAGAAACGTAGGACTAAAAAATGGCGGAGATATTGAGAGTTAAAAAACAATGCCCTAAATTAACCTGCCGTTTGCATAAAAGAACGAATACAAAGGAATGTTATTTGATATCATGCTTTCATGAATAATAATTATTCTTTTTTGAACTCTAAAAGACTACGGCTTAACGGGCATTAAGTACTTTGAATAGATATTTATTTAAGAACTTTGAATAGATATTTATACGAGAAAATAATTCATTCAACATTATTAACTTAATGTATAAACGAGTTTTCAATGCAGACAAGTTTTAAACAATACTATTAAACAAGAGGATATTGTACAGATGTAAATGAAACAATTAAGAAATTTCTTTTTGGGGAAAACGCTTTCCTAAAGCTATGCAAAGCATTAAGAAACAGGAAATTTTCGTTAGAAAGAAAAGAAAACAGCTGTAAAATGCTACGTAATATCAGTTCTTCTATATTCGCGGATGAAGAAGAGACTTGAAGCAGCAGAAATGTGATTCTATAGAATAATGCTAAGAACAACATGGACTGAACATGTGAACAATGACGAAGTTTTAGAGAAAGTGAAAACACATATGTTCAGAAAGAGATAGTTGAAAATCTCTTGGGCACATAATGAGGAAAGAGGGCTTGGCAATTTTCACACTCACAAGGCATATTGAGGGCAAGGGGTTTGGAGGAAAGTAACGTTTAACATACCTAGCGAGCTTGTGTAAATGGATGGCAAAATAGAGTTTAGGTGATATAACTAAAAGACTAATTTTTGATATCCTAAGCCTGCGGTTTGTGAATTATAAGAGTACAACCACCCACTAGCAACCCTGGAAGAGGCTCAGTTCTCGCACATCTGAAATAAGGTATAGAATTGTAAAAATATGCGATATATCAATGTCTGTGTAACACTGTGTGTGTAAAAGAAGAGAGAATAATAACTCCTGCCTATGGCTTAATATATTTTCATTATTTAGAAACTCAATGATGTGTAGTTTTTCGTGTAGGCATAAAGGGCATGGGTCATCCCAGGTTTTACAAGTTCTTGTTCTTTTTACTATTATATATATATATATATATATATATATATATATATATATATATATTAATTAATTAATTAATTAATTAATTCACCACAAGACAGACAACAAAGCCACCAAGACGCAAAGGGTCACTGAGTGTGAGGAATATGAAAAAAAGGTGAACATTATTAGAGCGAGAGAACAATTAATGATCAATTAAAAACAATATAACTATTAACATTGCATTCATATTTTTTAGACCGGAAATCATGAACCGGAAGAGAGCCTTGTGAAAGCGAGAAGAGCGGGAGAAGAAAGCTTTAGCATAGAACTTACAGTTACATCTAGACATTTCATTTGTACAATGATGAGACCTAGCTGCCAATCAAGTACTGCATTTAATTTTAATCCCAGCCGAACAATCACCATGAAAATATTTTTTTAAGAAAAGACACAGGGAAGCTAGATAATGGCGACAAGAAAGCGACCGAAGCCGAGATACGAAGTCAGGGGCAACAACCTGAAAACAGAAAAATCTTTCTTCTGCCTGTCATAGTATAGCTCTCCATATATATATATATATATATATATATATATATATATATATATATATATATATATATATATATATATATATATATACTTTACAATTGGAATTACGATAACTTTAGTAAATGTCCATTTTCACGTACGAATTTTAATTTTAAAATTCTCAGGATTTTTCAAACTATTTCTGCTATCGGTTTGTAGTCTATTGTTTATTTGGAGAAAGAAAGAGAGGTGTGTGATATGTCCGAAAGGGATATATTTGAACAGAAGTAGCTAAGTGGTTTTGGCTACTATAACCAAGTAGAATACGGTGGCAGTAATCGACTGGTACGCGTCGTAGTCAGGTAAGGAGTGTAGATCAATGGCGTAGTCCAATGGGCGTCGTTATAGACTTAGCTCCCCAGACTAATGGTCTTCGACTCTCCTACACGTATCGGTATTTATGACGGACACCAGCCAATCATATTCTAGTGAGGGGGAACACAGGTGTATTCATATTCCATTATATCAGTGTGTAATTGGATACCTATAGGGAGGTGAGGTAGGGAAGACGAAGGCATCGTTACTGGAATCATATTATGGAGGTAGGAGACCCAGTTTTAACATATTTCAAATTCTATATTGTGTTAATAGGAATCGCCTTGATTATACCAACGGATGATATATATATATATATATATGTGATTGGTGTATACGGAATAAATTCCAAATAACCAACAATTACTATTCTTAAAAGAGTGCTCAATACAGAGTAGAGCAAATATAATTATTTATTTAAAAGTTATAGCATAAATATGTTATAAAATCACTACAAAGATTCTACAATCTAAATTCGACATCACTTGATAAAACATCAAAGGTGTTGAAACAAAATGGCTATTTTTGTAGTGATTTTATAACATATATATATTACAATTTTTAAATAAATAATTATATATATATATATATATATATATATATATATATATATATATAATTAAGTTATGAACAACTTGGTAAACCGAATGGGTAATTCCAAGGAGGATGAAATCCGGAGAGCTAAATGTGAATACAGAGCTAATATTTAATGAAAAAACAGACCACATTAAAGTACCATTACAATAATTTATTTCACCAAAATCCTTTTAAAGGACTCCGGATCGGAGTCCTTTAAAAAAGATTTGAAATAAATTATTTAAAAACCTTAAATTTATATATATATATATATATATATATATATATATATATATATATATATATATATATATACTGTAATCAGATGTCGGCCGTACAATGTAAACCTGTCGAGTAAAACAAAAATTTAAAATTAAAGACAAAAATATACATGAATTCTGATCTTATCAAAGAATATTCGTACATTAGAAAAAATACCAAAATATTTCCTGCGTATTTAATCATGTACGGAAAGAAATATTTTTATTTATTTTATCTTATTGTTTGATTGATTTATCTTTTTTATGGTTTATCAACCCTTTGTAAATTATTTAAAAATGAAACATATTTTAGATTGTAAAAATAATTTTGCTTTGTCGTGTTAATATTGCATTAGCATTTAAAAACGGAACCATATCTATTTAACCCATAGCTGAGAGGAAGGGGTCGAATTCATGCCATTCCCAGGCGTATTTGTGCGTAAGTGAATGTAATGAACCCGACAAGAATTCGAACACGGCTCTCCGATTTCTGATATTATGTACATTATCTACATTATTCGGACTAATATCCTCATCTTTGTCGCAATATTTATCACAACGTTTCGGCGGTTGTACGCTCCGGCCTTCTTCAGGTGGTGGGAATTTCGAACTGAACCCTTTATTTCGCTCACTGGGGTAGACTGTTCTAGTTCCACGTGCCATGTTTTTAATGGATGTCAGTTATCAGTTATCTCCTGCTAATTTCCCTCTAGAAAGTTCTCCACTGCCTTAAGAAAGAGAGTTGGGATTCCTAGGTCACGTAATGAGGAAAGTGGGCTAGCAAAATTTGATACTCACAGGGCTGATTGAAGGCAAGAGGAACAGAGAAAAGCAACGAATACCCTACCTATCGAACTTCAGCAGATGGTTGGCAGAACAAGTTTTACGAGAGATAACAAAAAAAAAAAGACAGGAAATTGTGGAGAGCCATAATCACCAACGTGCTGAACGGACACGGTATATATCTCCAGCCTTCATAGTGTTGAAAGCAGACTACGCGGCCTTGTAGGCGAATAACTGTTTTCCACCCTATAACTGAAATATTGCCACTCGCTACCGTGCAACTGTTTCCATATTCTGGCTAGATACATTCTTTAGATCTTCCAGTTCAGCCCAGCCAGCACAGAGTCCGATCCCTTTCGTATTGCATCGGTAAGAAACAAGATCCACAACTTCTTCTCAAGAACTATTACTTTGTGAAACAGGCTCCAGAGAAGATGCTTTCCTCATCTCTACAATCTTAACCACTTCAGGTGTAGGGCAAAACGTTATCCATGTTAAATATCCTCATAATCTGCACTGATTACTTTCATCCACTTACGTCATTACAATAACCTTATACCGTATTACTCTACCCCGAGTGTCTCTTGGACCATATTGCTCTTCCTTGAGTGTCTCTTAGACATTATACTGTTTGAAAAGTAGTGAAAATTATGCAGTGAAATATTTCAATTATTCATCCCTATCAATATACATTTCCTTATCGTATGTATGAAAATTATGACCGTGGCAAATTCGTTTTAAACCTCAAGACCTATGTCCACAGATCTTACCTCCAGATATATCCGGTCAAGTTAGAACCTCTCAACTTGTTGACTACACTCTTTTGCCCTAGAACTGAGCCCCACTCAACCGGATATTTGTAAACTCAAGCTCGAAGTCGAGTAGATGAGTATATCACCTAATTCTGTGTTCGTCAGTCTAGGTGTATAGATTTTGGCATGTGAGGACTTGGGAATAATGACTCCTCTTCGGAAATGGAGTGTTAGGGACAAAATCATTTGGCACTAAAGTAATTTCTCTTTATTTTTTATAAGTTTTTTTTTTATTTTTTTATTTTTTATTTTTGGGTTCTTCTGTTTTTTTCTTAGTTCCTTTGTTTTCTATGTTGATTTTTATTTCTTTTTCCTTTTCTAAGAATTCCTTATTATCGCCAACAACGATTTCATGTCAAGCGATCGTCAATGCCAAACATCCATTGCGAAGTGTAGGCATCACAGACGTCCGGAAACCAAACTTCCGGTGTCCATAGAAGAGAGGCTGCCGGGAGAAGATAGGCATTGATTTCGGCCGGCAATATAGTGTCCACTTAGCTTAAGGTTAGCCGAAATATACCATGAATTAAAGACAGAGAAAAAATGTAGAGATAGAAAGGAAGAGATGAGAGAAGAGAACAGTGAGAGAGGAGAGAGAGAAGAGAAAGAGAGAGAGAGAGAGAAAGAGAGTGAGAGAGAGATTCAGAAAATCAAAAAAGCAAAAAAAAAAACAATAATAAAAAAATCTCCTAAAGTAAAAAAAAAATTGGTTGATAGTTAACTGGTGGGAAAGATTTAGTTGGGGACGAAACTGTTCTCATCGGATGAACACATTTACCGGTTTTTTTTTGTCTATTCGTCTTTTTATTTGTCATTAGTTTCTTTCTTTCTTTGTCTTCGAATTCCTAATCATTGTTTCTTTAATTCTTTCTTTCTTTCTTTCTTTCTTTCTTTCTTTCTTTCTTTCTTTCTTTCGTTCTCTTTCTTTCTTTACGCTTTTCTGTCTTTCTCTTCATTCTTTATTAATCTAGACGGTGTGAAGCCAAATATTCATTTATTCTTTCTTTCTTTCTTTCTTTGTCTTCAAATTCTTTGTCATTATTTCTTTC